>PVKU01006844.1:0-96812 GCA_004027475.1 Anoura caudifer
GACAAGGGTTTAATCTCCAAAATATATAAAGAACTTACACGACTCCACTCTAAGAAGACAAGCAACCCAATTAAAAAATGGGCAAAGGACTTGAACAGACACTTCTCCAAGGAGGACATACAGAAGATCCAGAGACACATGAAAAGATGTTCAATATCCCTAGCTATCGGAGAGATGCAAATTAAAACCACAATGAGATACCACTTCACACCAGTCAGAATGGCCATCATAAACAAAGCAACAAAAAACAAGTGTAGGATAGGTATGGAGAAAAGAGGACTGTAGTGCAGTGTTGGTGGGATTGCAGACTGGTACAACCACTATGGAAAGTAGTATGGAATTTTCTAAGAAAACTAAAAATGGACCTACCTTTTGACCCAGCAATTCCACTGCTAGCATTATATCCCAGGAACCCTGAAACACCAGTCCAAAAGAACCTATGCACCCCTATGTTCATAGCAGCACAATTTACAATAGCCAAGTGTTGGAAGCAACCTAGGTGCCCATCAGTAAATGAATGGATCAAAAAACTATGGTTCATTTACACAATGGAATTCTATGCAGCAGAAAGAAAGAAGGAGCTCCTACCCTTCAAGACAGCATGGATGGAACTGGAGAGCATTATGCTAAGTTAAATAAGCCAGGAGGTAAAAGACAAATACCATATGATCTCACCTTTAACAGGAACCTAATCAACAGAACAAATAAACAAGCATAATATAATCAAAGACACTGAAATTGAGAACAGGCTGACAGTCACCAGAGAGGAGAGGAAGGAATTTCAAGGGAAAAGGGGAAGGGTTTAGAGCAACAAGTATAAAAGACACACATACAAAAACTAGAGGTGGTGGAAATGGGAGGGAGCTGGGAAGGGCTGGGGTGGTGGGATGGGATGGGAGTAGAAGACAGAAAACTCTACAAGAACAACAATTAACATAAAATTAAAAAAAATTGTGATCAATAATCAGCTCCCAATTGGAAAAAGCCAGGCACTGTTGTAGGCACTTTTTGCCCAGTTGGAATCCAGCTATCATTAAGCACTAGATGCAGAATCACTTAGCACTGTTTCTGTTGGCATGTGTGCAGGAGCTAGTCAATTCTGAATTAAAATAACCAGTGGAGTAGGAGTCTTTCCTACTCTGCTTTATCCAAGTTTCCCCATGTTCCTCAAATTCCCCACATTCCTCAAATGAGTTATGTTAGTTTGTCAGTCTTTCCTGGTGCACAACTATTATTCCCTAAGGAGCTGGTTCCAGAGGGATTTCCAAAATCAGCCCCATGCAGTGTCAGAGTCACTGCTTCCACACAGACTCGTAGGCTCTGGTGTTAAGGCTCAGTTAAAAGCCTAGCTAAATACGCTTTCCAAGGTAAATTTGTTTCAGGTGCTCCGTTGCTGTTCCTCACCACAGCAAGTTGATGGGAGCAATCGCAGAGAGCGTATCAGGTCACCCTAAGTTCTCATCTCAGGTCACGGTGTGCACCTGTCATTCCTTGTCTCCCTAAAGTCCTCTGGGTTCCCGGGTGCCTCCTCTGAGACCCTGACCTGATCACATTACAAAAAGTTTTGTTTCACACAAGTCTAACAGTTCTTACTTTTTTACACTGAAAATAGCAAGCAGTTTGCTCAAGTGATCTTCACTTGACAAAAGATTTTTTAAATTCACGTAAAATATTGAAATTATAAACATATATATGTATGTGAAATCGTATCATTGCACCATGCTATATCTTTTTAATTGTCTTACGGAATTCTGTCTATGAGAATTCCATAATTTACTCAATCTCCCAATGATGAATTTTTAGATTATTTCTATTTTTGTTTCTTATAAATATTGTCTTGCAATAAACAGCAGATACAAAAGTTAAAATACTCCTGTAACTTTTAAAAAATTTAAATATATTGGGGTAACATTGAATAATAACTTACTCTAAGTTCGAGGTGTACAATTCTATAATCCATCACCTCTATCTTGTATGCTGACCACCCAGAATCCAGTCTCCTACTGTCACCATATACTAGGGAGGACGCCCCCCAAACTGGAATTATCTTCTGGAGGTCAGGCCCCTTGTAGTGCAGACCTCCCGTGCTAGCTCATGATTCTAGAAACCCACCTGTGTCACTGCACCAACTGGCGTTGTTAAAAAAGGCTGCATTAGGCTTCAGTGAATTTTTTTTGAAGACCCTTTCAACACATTTGCCCATTTCATGAGGGGTGATTGATGAGCACACCTACCCACACCACACTGAGTGTTCAGAAATTTTTGACCAAAAATGGCCTGAGCCCCATGCCCTGCCCTCCCTATTCACCTGATCTAGCCGCAAGTGAATTTTTTTTTGTTTCCCCAGATGAAAAAAGTCTTCAAAGGGAAATGTTTTACCTATATGGAAGAGGTAAAACAAAAAACACTTTTTTAAAAAAATATGCAGAAGCACTAAAAGTCATCAGAATCAACAAGTTCAAAAACTTTTGAGCAGTGGGAAAAAAGTCTGTATAGGTAGGTGCATTGCATCAAATGGAGAGTACTTTGAAGGTGAGTGAAGTTTAAACATGTAAGAACAAATACACATTTTTTATAAATTCTGTTTTTGGGGTCCCTCCTGTATTTGACCCTTTGAAAGCTCTTTTTCAAACTTAAAGACTGAACTCATAGACGTTCAGGATCACTATAAAATAATTTGGAGACTGCCTCCCCCACCAGCTTCCTCGGTCGTTAGGTCCCCTCATTTGCTTTCCCCAAGGTGACCCTTGAGTATGGACTTGCTCATTTCTCCCAAGCACTGGAGTGCTTGGGAGAGCCTAGCCCAAGGCTGCTCTGCTTTCTTCCTCATCATTTCTCAGAATCCACAGCTTGTCCTGCCCTGCTCTCTGGTGAAGCATGAAGAAGTGAACACGTGCCAGTTTGAGTGTTCGGAGCAAAATGGGATTTATGTGAAGGACCAAGAGCTGCGCTCTGTGTGGCCAGGGAGATGAAAACTTAGGGAAAACCCACTTTCAGAGAGCAGATCCCACGCTTTTCCTAAGTGCCTGATAGCCAAGATGTTCTACTTTATTTCCTCTTTCTGACATGGGTGAATATTTCAGCGACTGCACTTGAGCTGCAGGTTTCATTTATTTTTATCTTCTATTTAAAAGCATCTGAGCTTCCAGATTTTTATTGAGCTCATTGGTTCCTGATTCTGTTCTTCCTTCTGAGCTTTCCTGGATATCCCAGAGACCTGGATACTTCTCTTGCATCTGACTCTCTTGGTAATGAGGAGGGCATGTTGCTCAGTCATTTATTCAGTTATTCATATCTATAGAATAGCGTAAAGGCAATTTTCTTAATTACTATACTGAATGCTGCAATGCGTCTCCCAATTTCCTATGTATGGTTTCATCTGTGAACCAGGCACCCCACTTGAATTCAGCACTTTTAATTGCTGAAGAATTTTCTCCAGGAGAGGTAATATACAGAGAGGGAAATTGACTTCCAGGGTTCTGTCTAAAGAGTGACTATTGGACTCAGGTCTTACTTGGTTCAGGGGGCCTGGCTGAGCTGCTGCTTTCTGATTTGCATGTACAAACCAAAATTAAATTTCTGGTTTGCATTCTTCATTTGCTAATTGAAGTTCTGTTTTGTATTTACCTGCAGGTGAAGATTTAGAGCTCACTCTCTCCTGAGAGCTGGGAAAGGAGGGAGTAATTTGATGGTCTCTAACTATGGACAGAATAATGCTGCACGCAGCCTTTCAGCATAAAAATGAATTTCGCACTCATCAGTTAACAGGTCGGGATTGGGGGTGGGGGTTGTGAGTGGAATGCAGGTAGACCCTGTGGCCTCTCTCTTCATGCACTGAAAAATCAGCATGTCTAGGTTGGCTGGGCTGAATGCTTTGTGAGCTCAGGTCAGTCTGTGGCTTATCAAAAGAACAGCTCAAAGGAGAATCAATATCACTGAACACATTTGCTTTTAGCACTTTTTTCCTTGCACAAGGTGATGCTTGTAAAATGCCATTTTATTTTATCCATTTTAAAAATTGCATTTTTCAATTACAGTTAGCATTGAATATTATTTGGACAGCTACATCTCCCTGTTTGATTTCAAAATTCCACTTTTATCAGCTGTTGGTTGGTCAAATTAAGCAAACATTTTTCTTTTTAGTCATTTATAGTCTAATGACAGCCGAATATATTCATTCTGACTCTCCCTCTCACTTACCCGATCTGAATGCGTGAGTTGCCTGGAGCTTGAGAGACAACCTGAAGCCACAAAAGATCATGTCTGACGTTGGTATTAGGAATTGTTTGGGGAGGGTTGAACTCAGATTCGAAGTAAGCTCAGGATTTCTTGAGTTTTTATTTTTTTCTTTAGCGTTTGGTTTTTCAAGTCCCAGAAAGAAGAATAAATTAGCATGTGTACTTTGTTGCTCAAACTTAATCTGTTTTCAAATAACTGTACTTTTCCTGGAACCTAAACTGGGATTGCTTCTGCTGCTGTGGTGGACCAGTGCCCTTCATTGCCTGCCCTCATGAGCTGATCTGTATTAAAGGGGAAAACGATGCCAGAGGCAGAAGTTTTGTGATGAGTGTCTGGGAACAGAGATGAGGAGAGGCAAGAGACAATGTGGTACTGTTCCTTAGACTCGAACTCAGGCTGGATCTGATCTTGTAGCAAGAGAACATTTGCAGGAGGAAGCTGAGAGCCTGTTTTCATAGGAGTCATTGCTACAGGCAGAACACAAGCAGCAATACACAGATCCAAGGTCATTTTTAAAGATGACATCAAGAAAGGAAGAGAGGTGCAATTTACATGGAGCAAGGAAAGAAGTGCAGTTCATTTTGGCAACTCAAAAGCTTTTTACCGATTGAAGTCAAAAGAGATGGTCCTTGGGCAACGTGGTGAGAACTGGCAGCCACAGCAACTAGGAGATGCTATCTTCTGGTGGTTTTGCTAAGTGAGGGGGCTGAGTTGAAGAACTAGATAAGACGGGTCCTGGGCAATGTGATGCACCCTCAGGTAAACAAGAAATAACTGAAGTGGAGGCTGAGTCCCTCTGGTTACACAGATGGTTTGACTAAGTACTGATTGTGTGCTAATGTGAATGTGGCTTTGTTTGTATCTGCAGATTTTAATTCACTTGGAAGCAGAGACATTGCACTCTTGCCATAGGGTACTTTGAGTTAATGCCAAATTATTGTCAGAGAAAAATTGCCTTCTTTGCTGCACTTCCATTATTTCAGCGTATTTTCACCTGATGTCTTTTTTTAAAGTCTGACAAGAATGACTTTTCTATTCTTCTTTGTTGCATCAAAAATAGGAGATTGTAGAAAAGTGGTATCCTTCTAGAGGTGACACAAAAAATGTGGAAGTGTTTATTTTATAGATCCATAATTAGAGTTGTGACTTCAGAAAAGCTAGATAGATATCATTTTGATTTTAGCATACATGTAAGTATGATTTTATAATTTAGGGTGATTTTAACTTTGAATGACATATGCATACATGTTGGGGAAACTATAGACTTTTTATAGTGTTGCTAAGGGTTATAATGTGACTCTGTAGTCTGGGGTCCCATTAGTCTGGGTTAGGTTTCCATCTCTGCTCATGTGTCCAGAGCCCTTGGGCCCATTGCACCGTGGTGTGAGCTTCTGAACAAGGCTCTGAAGTCAGACTGTCTGGATGCGAATGATAGTTAACTCTCTGCAAGCTGTGTGACCTTAAGAAATGTACCCATCTCTCTGAGTCACAGTCTCCTCATTTATAAATGCAGGATAATAATAAGACTTCATGGGATGGTATTGGAAATTAAATGAAATAATCCATACAAAGCTAAGAACAGTGCCTGGCACATGATTGTTCTCAATTCTTTCCATGGTAGACTTTCTTTGTTGTAAAAGAGAATAATACATAGTACCTACCTCATGGGAATCTTATTAGAATATATGAGATAATGCATGTAAAACACTTGGCACAATGTCCAGGATATAAGAGTTATTCTATAAATGTTATTGATTCTTAAGAGTGCATATTCTCAAAACAGAATCCTCTTTTTGGTAATATGTCCATAGAAGGCAAAGAAAACTTTTCATGAATTCTTGGTTTGGAGAAAGGAGATGATCTAGTTCATGAAAATATTGTCAGTAAAAAAAAAAGTTTCTCAATGTTATCCATGAATTTCATTTGAGAACCATCTTTAAGGCCCTCATAGCTCGCTATCCAACTTCTCTTCCCCTACACTAAGGACCACTTTCCCCAGTGTTCACTGCCTGACTCGTCAGATCAGCTATGGAAATCTCCCCAGAAAGTCAAGAAATCCTTCACTGCCAGGAAAGCAGAAAGCAGAAAGCAGAAAGCAATGAAGAGCTGACTGCTCACTTTGTTTACAAATGTGTATTGTAATGATGATGAAGAAGACGATGATGATGATGATGACCTACCTTGTGGCAGGTACTTTACACACATTATCTCTACTCTTCACAGCAATTCTGTGCAAAGACATTGTAATCTGCATTTTCTAAATAAGGAAGAAACTCAGTAAATTGCCAAGGACACTCGGGGAATACGAAGCAGAAGAACAATTTAAACCCCAGGCTGACTCTAATGCTTCTTTAGATATATTTGTGTTTCCCTCAATTTCACAGGTTGAAATCTCAACCCCCAAGATAATGGTATCAGAAGATGAGACCTTTGGGAGCTGATTTGGTGAAAAGGGTGGGGCCCTCATGAATGAGATCAGGGCCCTTATAAAAGAGGTCCCAGAAAGATCCTTCCTTTTGTCTGCCCCGTGAGGATGCAGCAAGAAGGCCGCTGTCTGCATGAGGAAGTAGGCTCACATCAGACACCGAATCTGTTGGTGCCTTGATTTTGGATGTGCCAGCCTCTAAAACGGTGAGAGGTAAATTTCTGTTGTTTATAAGCCACCAGTCTGTGGTAATATTTTATAGCAGCCCACAGGGACTAAGACAGAGGCCTAGGATCTTTGCACATATGTATTCTGTGCCTCTACTAAGTCTGTATTGGTCATTGGTCCACTAAATGCTTGTCTCAGTCAGGATGTGTGAGGTTATGCTGCAACCCCGACTACCTGATGTCTCATTGGCTTAACACAACAAAGGTCACTTGTTGCTCAGGTATAATCTGCTGCAAGTCTGGCTGACTCTCTAGCCTGAGGGGTCAGTGAACCAAGCTTTTTGGTTCGTGTCACCTTTCATAACACGTTATCATTTGCCAGCAGGGAGAGAGAGGATGAACTGTGCATTGCATCTTAAGTACTTCAACCTAGAAGTTTAGTCACAACTAGTCACATGGCACCTCCCAAGTGCAGAGGAGCTGGGGTATGTAGTCTTTCTGCGTCTGTGATGGAGATGAGAACTAGAAATGGAGATGCCTCACACAGTGCTCAGATAACTTTATGGAACATGGCGGCTCTGATTCCCTTGAACCCTTACAGATTTGTCACAATAACTGTGTCTATTTTTAAAGTCACCATGCCAAATACTTTGCACCCATTTCTTATCCATTTTTAGCTAAATCTTTGGTTTGGCTGTTTTAGAGATGGTCAGGAAAACTATACAGTTACCCCGACATCACATAGAAAATTGCTATAGAGCTGAGATTTCAACCTAGATCTAAATTGCTTTACTCTAAAGTCTCAAAATCTTTAAAGTAAATTTCTACTTTGTGATTTGATGTTCAACCAGACAGGACTCACCAATTTCTGTAACAACTGATAAGCACTGATAGCATCTTCCCTTTGAATTGATTCCTTTATTCCACTGACTGGAGTTCTGAAAGACTGAAGTGTCTAATTCTCGACACATTCTTCTTTGCAAGAACCATTAGAGATGTGAGTTTCCCTCCGTCACCATAAAGACCAAAACATTTTCCCCTTAAAAGCTCTATATAAGTCTCAGCATATAAAATGTCCTAAAAAATCCTTTCACTTATTCTATTACAAACTGCATGTTTCACTACTTGTGATCCCAACTACTGAAATCTATCCTGCTACTTGGAATAGATTTTGGTATGAGAACACACACACACACACACACACACACACACACACACACGATCTTAATAATTTTAATTGATTTCCAGACATTCTCTTATTCTTTCTTTGGTGGTTAGTCAGAGTTTTAAAGCCAGTAATGAAGAGGTTTTTTTCTCTTTCTAACAAAAGCTTTTTATTTAAAATATTTAAAACATTGATGATCCAAATTTTCAAACACGTACCTGCTTTGCTCTGGCAAGCAGCTGGGGCAAGGTGTACTTCTCTCCTCAACCCATTCATTACTGAAAAGACAGACTAAAATTTTCCTTGTCTGGATAGTAATCACAATGTTTAAGCAGGTGAGAAATATCAGCCTGACACTGGTCAGGTCTGTCTGGTCTTTGAATCTCTGCAGTCTCCTTTCCAGCGATGGGGTCACTTGACCTCAATTTGCAGGCTCAGATCCATTTCAAGCTCTCAAATGAGTTGTGACCTCAACTGGCTGTATGTAGGCACCTATCTTATTACTGCTATTCACAGCATCAAGTCACCCATAATTTTGTGTGGCTCTGATTATTTACACGGATTTCTGTCTACTTAGATCTCTGAATATCATTAAACTCCTTTAGGTGCTGCGCTTGCCTTTTGAATCAGTAAACAACTCTACATTGGACTTCCCATTGTATGTACTGTGTCTTGTTTTATACGGGTTATAGTGTAGGTGCACTGCAGATGATCACTACCCACTTGTTGCTTAAACTGAATTATGTGGATATCATTTCCTGAAATGGACTGGACTCCTTCTACATTTCTATAGACAGAGGGGTCCTCATCCCAACTTTTTTCTCAGTGCTTATTTCATATAGACAACAGTTTTGAGGCTGGGTCCCAATCACTCTCTGTCTTCTGAATGACATTCTATCTGACTATATCATGGCAGTCATAAGACATGGCAATATCAATTTTATAAAAACCCCGAACATATGTAACTAACATATGAAATCAAAGGACAGCAACTCACATTAATTACGTCCATCATTACTTCTTAATCAGCAATCAGAAGGAAGTGAAGTACAGCACAGATGAACAATACATGATGTGGGTAAACTTAGCACATTTGAAAGAAGCTGTAGTTCATTTGGCTACAGAATGGGGGTCTGGGTGAAAAAGGTGAAGGGATTAAGCAAGATGAAAAAACCTCATTGGCAGACAAAATGGTGATTACCAGAGGGAAAGAGGGTAGGGGAGGCAGGAGAGGCTAAAGGTGGTGTAAATGGTGATGAGAAGAGACTTAATTTGGGATGGTGAACTCACAATACAATATACAGATTATTTATTATAGACTTGTACACCTGAAACCTTTATAATTTTATTAAACAATGTTACCCCAATAAATTCAACAAAAAATAATTAGGAAATTCACCCTTAACTTATTTTTCCTTTCTTGGCATATTGTACTGCTAGCTAAATTTGTGCCATTACCTAAATTTTAAATGCTTGTATTTGGTCTCTTCAGCCATATTGTAAGTTCTTTGAAGACAATTGTTGCCTTCCTTTTCTTATTTCAGGACCCAGGAAAGTGCTTTGTAAGTAGCATTCTCAATGAATATTTGTGACTTTCTGTGGTTGAAATTCCTTGTTTTAAGACAGATTAGATTAGTAATTCTTTTAAAATGTTGAGTGCATACCATGGGCCATGTATAACTAATTGTATGTGTCATTTAATTTAATCCCCAAAGTCCCTGCCTGAATTAGAAGTTTCTATCCCCCTTTTACAGATGCAATGATTATATGTTGAGTCACATACTTATAAACTTCAAAAGAGAGAATGAGAACAGAAATGAATGGAAACGACAGGATTCTTTATGATTCAGTAGTGCAGGCAAACAACTTACTTGAATAATAAAAATTTGTGCTATGCTAGAGGTATAAAAACTGATCCACATAAGCAATGTCAGCTCTTTGAGATTTTAGATGGCTATCTCCAATGGTACCCTAAAGCAGGGTACTCCAAAGTAAGAATTTGATGCAAATATTAAATTTTGTAGGTGACTTCAGGAAGCAGAAGTGAAAAGTTGGAGAGGGAGATAAGGAAGGAAGAGAAGTTAATGAAGGATGGTTTTGGAGATAGTTACCAATATGGAGGTTGGGGCTCAGTCATTCTGCAGATTCTGTAAAGGGCCATTTTGAAGATGCCTCAGAAGTATTTCACCAGAAGACGAGAGGCCGGAGCATTTGTCCATCAGGTTTCATCCCTCACCGTGTTAGTGTTGTCCCTAGGGACATTGAAATCCTTGGCTACCTAGCTTAAGCTGCATGGCTTTGCACAGCTTTGGAGAAAGCTGTGAAGCAGAAAAGCAGAGTCATCCTGATTTGCAGGGGACAGGAGAGCGGCAGTGTCTGCTGCAGCTGTGCTGGAATCATGGGCACCGAAGAGGAGACGCGCAAAAGCTCCACAGGAGACTGCTTCCACTGGCTATTTGCATAGAATCATCTACATTATCTCACCTTTTATAACAAATCTATCAACAGGACTGACAGGTTTGTGGAATGGATGGGGTGATCACATTTAGTGGATTTTCATGTCAGAGGAAGCACACTGAATCATGAAGCTGAGCGTATCTGAAGGGTAACAAGAGTACATGGTGGGCACTCCTGATTGAGAAGTCCTAAGGCTTTTAGTGTCTCCATGAAATCTGCTCTCTTAGTAGTTATTTTCTGTGGTAGAAAATGCTTTCTCTTCGTTAAATTTAATTCTTTAAAAGCACATTCATTTACATTGATTAACAGATGTTTTTGAAGGGTCCATTATGTGCCAGGTGGTGTGCTAGTCACAGCCTTTTACTGATCATGGTGAGAAAAATGCATCTTCATTGATTTTTATAGCATTTGTAGGATACCTGGGGAAGAGGAATATGGTACTTGGTAAAATCCCACTAAACCAGTCACATGGAAGAATTGAGGAAAGTTCAATTGGCTGGAGATGCTAACTGTCATAATATGAGAACGCGTGGTCAGAAAGGTAGATTTTACTCTCAGAGATTCTCAGAATCCTCTCTTGTTCACTGAACACAACAGTGCTTCAAATGCATTTTTAATATTACTATTCTCATGTTCTCCGAGTGTGAAAGAATGAGGCCATTCAAGCAAAGCTTGAGACTTACTTAAGCAAGCATTTCCTTTTCCACGGCAAAAAGAACTTTATCGAATGGAGTCTGTTTACCAGAGCATCCAAACTCCCTTCTACACAGAGCTGAACTTCATACTTTGTGTAGTTTTGATCTGCCTGTTCTGGGCAAACTGGAGATTTTGTGGAGTTACTAAGGTAATGATGGAGTCTGCTTCACTGTAATTCACAAGTAATTGAGGTTACTTTGCTGTTGTTGGAAAGGAGACAGAGACATCTGAAACAACTACTTCAGTGTTGCCCAAACTTCAGCCACTTATTTTCCCCTCGTGGCTTTGGTCTTATCTAATATCAATATTAAGTGAACTCAGCAATACCACTAACATCAAGAATTTGATGTGCTAGGCATATTTGCTTTGCTGCGTATTATGTTTATTATAAAAATGGAAAATGTCTCTCTGTGTATTACTTCTAATTATCAAAAAATGCCACAGTGGTACATGTGGGCTGCCAGTGGATTGAAATAAAGTTCTTCAGGGTGAGTGGTTTAGGGTCAGGCTACACCAAAAACGAAATAATTTGGAAGACAAAGAAAACTACAGAGTAAGTTCTTTTAGTTTGTTGCTTTATTGCTCACGATACAGTTATTGAAATAGACACACAGCTTCCCGCAGCAGAGGTTCCCACATGACACCGTACTTTCCTAAAGAAGAGTCTTCGTCCCACCACGACACAACAGTTAATCCCCAAGTGATGACGCGAGTCAGCACAGCTCTCTCTAAAACTGTTAGAAGGAAGCCAGCGCATTCAGAAGCACATTATAAGCGACATGCAAGTATCTGAAGCTAGTCACTACATGCTTTTCAGTTTTATATTTAAACTTAAGTTCATAAAGGGCCAAGGTCCCCAAGCTAGCTCCAATCTCTATGTTTAGCATAATTGGATAAACTGACAGCTGTTTAGGACCCCTGGATAACATACACAGGTATATTTTTAAATATATAGTGACAATATAATGTAGAAACAAAGATATATATGTATATATGCATATACATACATACACATTTTATATACATTTTGTACTTGGAAAATTAAAACCATAAGAATTATAACACATAAGAAATAGTGTACTATCTTTTCTATAGATAATAAATGAAATTCAAAGTATAGAATATTAACATAGCTGACCAATATGTTTTTTATATTCTTGTGTGGGGGGAGTATTTCCTCACCAAGTGTAAGTACCGGTAGGTCCCTCCCTTCTTTTCTTGTGCTTTACTTGGGGCTTCGTTGGTGATGGTGCTGCTAAGGGCGAGCTGCCTGCCTTCCTCACTCCTTCATGAGACGGGCTTGCCTTGGACACATGCTCTCTGTGTCCAGAGCCTCGCTCTAAGGTTTATTTGTGTCTCCCTGCCCTCACTCATGTTGTTTCTCCCATGTGGATTGTCTTTCCTTTAACTACCTAAGTCAAATCTACCTTTGAAAAAAGTCTTATGATCTCTACAAAGTCCTCCTTAGTGAGTCCAGGTCTCACTGGCGACCCCTTTTCCTTGGAAGAACTGACTTGTTTATAATTCTGAATACACCAAATTTGGCTTCCAATTACGAATTTTGTATTTCTTATGTTTCTGGATTAATATGTTGTCATTAAATTGTAATCTCCTCGAGGGCAGAGACAATGTGATAGTCGCCTTTTTTTCTCATTATTAAATTAGATGACTTTTGAATTAGGACTTGAAAGTGCAGTTGAAATTGTTGAGCATCGTGCCTACGGAAGGGATCATTCTGACCATGATCTAGCACACTTAAAGCGGTGGCGTTCGCCGAGCCAAGAAAACTATTTCAAAAAATAGGAAACAAATAGAACTAGTTATGTGACTGTGCAGACAGATCTATAGGTAAATTGGGCTTCGGCAGATTTCAAAATGCATTCCTTAGTGTGGGATTCACTGATTTATTCATTCATTTAACAGATACAGATGTCACCCAAGTTTAGATAGTTTGTGAAATACACAGATGAAATAGACTTCGCCTCAAGGATTTTTCCATGGAGTTTGTTTATTAAGAAGATAAGTAAGAGACTTCAAACATCTACACGGGGGACCAGGACTCAGTGGCTTTCAAGGTGTGGTCAGACTACACCTTGCATCAAAATCACCTAATAAATGAGAATCCCTTGGGGCAAGGTCAAATAAAGTGCACTTTAAGATAAGCTCCCGGATAATTCTTGTGTTTACTAAAGTGTGAGTGATTCATCATTCCCGGCTCGGGAATAAACATTTGGCCTCCTTCCTGGGGCCTGCGTGCCCTTTCAGGAATACAGAGACCGCTCTTACTGGCTTCTGAATTCAGACCTCCAGGTAGGTGGCGGCTCATTCTTCTGCTGTGTTGGGTCTTCTTTTTCTTTTCTGGAAAGTCTCCGTCTTTATCCATATCAATCCATAATATTCTTGAGAAGCTTTGTTCTTTTTTTTTTTTTTTGCAGGTCAGAGAACAGCCGCTTGTATAAAAAATAGTCTATTATTCTATAAGGAATAAAATTGTCTTATAGGTGTTGTTGCTTTGGGGCTCAAATAAGTTACAGAAGCTCTAGCCAACTCCATTGCTTATCCTGTCCCTTTAACTTTTATAGTTTCCAAAGTGTTTTCATTTCTATTATCACAGTGGAGAGCCTGTAGTATGGACTCAACCCAGATGCTCCTCTGCGAGGACAGCAGGCGATCGTTCTGTGGATTTGCTATTTACGGGCCATAAAACTGTCTTGTTTTCTTGCTGGATCCAGATTTGACAGCTCTGACAATGTGCTGTCCCAGATGTCCTATTTCATGTTGCCCCTTGGGTTTCCAGATGTAATTTCTATAGCATCAATCAGTCACCTCAGGTTGGATTGACCATGAATGGGCTGGGTGTAGAAGAACGTAAACAGGCCTGCCAACGTTGTACATGCACGTGCCCACCCAGCCACTCTTCTCAAAAGAGAGTATTTGAATATTAAAATCGGAACCACAGAGGACTACTTTCCACCAGCATTGCCCATTTGGTGCTAACCATCTTGGTAACCAAACTGTTCCCCCATGTGCAACTCTTGCAATTGAGGTTCCCTGTGAAGTGATTTGAGATTATACTTATAGACCAAACCTATGAACAAAAATATTACATATTACAGGGTGTTATCTGACCTTTTCTCCCCTGTGGAATTAATGAAGTCAACAATTAAATGAATCGATATTTCTAATTATGGTTCATAAAATAGAATTGCAATACTTAATGATCTTTATATTAAAAGTCATCTTAAGGCATTTCTAAATAGATTTTTAACAATTGCTTTTTTAGAACATGACATCTCCAATTAATATTCTGGATATTGCCAGTTATCTCAAAATGGTATCATATACATATTTTTTAATGGAATGTGAGATCCTCAAGGGTGGGAAGAGACCTTTGTTTTCTGCAATGATTTTGCACACATCGAGTGCTCTTTTATTGGTTTCTCATGGAAACTTCTGAAACACCAAACCTCTTTTTGTTTTTTTGGAGGGGGAAAAGCCACATTAAGTAGCTGGCTTCACTCTGCATGTGACCCCCACCAAAAAAAAGGACATAAGTTAGAGGTTTTATAAGTATCAGTTTTTCCATAATTTAAATATGATTTTATGAAAACATGACAGTGTTCACAACAGCAAAATACTGTCTTATAGATAAATACAGTTGAAATATTTATTTACACTTTTACACATCCAGGTTTTGTCTTAAATGAAGTCAAATGAAACAATCTGCTTTGAGAAAGAGGTGATATTTATGGAGAGGTAAGAGTTTGATAGGGGAGGAGGGAAAGAGAAAAAACTGTATTTATCTTCTTCAGAGCTCTGTAAGACATCTTCATGTGCATTACTCTGAAAACATATTTACTCAGCCAAATCTTGGCTTTGATGGATATTTACAATAGACATCTGAACATCAACAGAATGCAAATTGCTCAAGGTTTTCATCCTCTGCTTCTTCCAAGGGGAACAAAGGATTCCAAACATTTGAAAAAACTTTTCTCTGAGCTTTGGACTGACCAGTTGTTTCCGGACACTGTCTCATTTACATCTAGTTTCCTGACTCTATTCTTACTCCATTCTTTAATTTGGGGTATAATATTTATAGAGTTCTCAGAGTCATGGGTAAACTATTTAAAATCTCCTTTTCCTCCCAAAAGTTAATATTCTCTCTCTTCTATCAAGTTTACAGACTTAACATAGTTTAGAATAACAAACTTCTTCTTTAAGAGTAGTCCAGTGCTGTGTAGGCTCAGCTTTATTGACAGATTGTCTTGTTATTCCAACACATTCTTCTGAAAATTTAACAAAGTGTCCATTTAAGATTTAGTTATACAAAACTAAGTTTTATGGCTACAGTTTTCCTTTGTCTTTACTAATTGTTTAGTTCAAACCATCCTTTTGTTTAAACATTGTCAAGTTGTGTTGTTCTGTGCATTTAGCCTGTTTAAGACCGAATCTAACTTAGATTTTTCCCATTTTTTCCCAGTATTTAGGGTAGTTGTGTAGAGTGAAGCTCCAGAAATATATTCACAATACTGATGGTGGGTGAAGTCTTAGGAGGGAATTTATGTTTGCTTGTTTTATTCATGATCTGTGGCCTTTACCTAATTATCTCAAGTGCAAGATCTAACTAAAGACACTCAGCAACTAATGAAACTGGGCTAAAACAACTCAAGGAATTGTATTAAGGGAAGCTCTTAATAATGTTACTTCACTCCACCAGCAGTTTTTAATCTAGTTCTTAATTTTTCATTTGATGATATATTAAGTTTTGATTCTTCATGGAACTTCTTTACTATTTAGTACAGTGTGGGAAAGAACACCTCTGAAAGTCATATTTCTTCTGTGTAAACCCAAACACCTATTGGACATTACACAGGAACATTTAATTTTGTTATGGCATTTGCTTTGGAGTTGAGACACTGTGAACTGTGCTCGTCTGCATTTCCCATGTGGTCTAAAACTATCAGATTATTAGCAAATACTTTCATGAAATTAAAATGGAAAAACTGAGCTCAGATATTAAATTTCCAAAGATGTGAGAGGTATACTGTGTTTTGTGTATAACATGTAAGACAAACTATAATTTTTTTCAACATACGATACTACCATCCTACAGAGTGTGTGTGTGTGTATATATATATATATATATATATATATATATATATATATATATATATATATATAAGTATTTAAGCCTTCAGGTTACAAGAATTTTAATCAGCATGCTGGCTTAAAAAAGAGACATATTCTCTCTCCCTAATATCTACACAATTTAGGGAAGCTGTCTTGATCCCTGATATTTGGTCTTATCACAAGAAACATTGCAGCTGTGGTGAGATTGTGATGAAGATAATGTTGGCTAAGGACCTAGCAGCATGCCTGAGAAATCGTTAGAAGTTCAATGATATATTTTCCTTACCCCAATGAAAAAAATCTACTGTATTCCAATCCCCTTTGTTAAGCAGTTTATTTATATGTGTGTCTGTGTTTATATGCACCTGCCCATGTGCTTGTGTGGTATGGAGTTGGTGATCTCTCCGTACGCTTCCAAGATTAACATTTAATCCAGATGCAAGTCAGTTAAAATAGATTTCTTAGTGTCATGCAGACAGATTTCAGGGTATGTACATAAATATTTGCTTGCATTTGTTTACTGACACAGGGACAGGATAAGAATGTCTTCCTGGAGTAGATGAGGCCAATTTTTACAGAAGCATATTTTGAAATGAAGTTCTGGATGGCAAAGTCTCCATGAAGCAGCATTTTAAAACTGAAGTTTCCAAAACAGAATGGTGTTTTCTTCATTAAGAAAAGTGGGGTAGGGTGATTATCATTAACGATTAGATTCCAGAAAAAAATGCACAAAACAGGACACAGGCTGGAGAGGAGAAATTCCAGCCCATGGAACACTTAAAGGTACCCAGGACTTTCTGACCCAGTCATTAAAAATCAGCTATTACTGAGTCATCACCAAGTCTGATGTATACACTTGGAGATGCTGATTGGCCAAGTCTCAGTTAGGTGAGTCTTTAGGAAGGAATTAAAATAAGACCAGACACTATGTCCTGGGCAAGTTCACATTCATACTTCTCTCATATAACCACTGGAATAAAATAGCAGGTCTAAGTCGTAACTCTAAAGAGATACTGTTTATGAGTTGAAATCAGTTTTATCTCTATAGGAAATAAAACCAGCAACATTTTGCATTGCCCTGATTTAGACTCTATAAACAAAATATCACTAAGCATTTGAAAAAAGATAAAGAACCTACAAATAACAAGCAGGCAGAAAGGACAGACCATTGGAGACAAGTTCAAGTCTGTAGGCTCCACACAATGCTCAAGGGGGCGTCTTCATCTGGGAGTGTAATGGTTAGACTTTGAGAATAGCAAGTAAGCTTTAAACTTTAGCAAGTAAGTAAATACGGAACAGCAAGTAACATTCTGACTTTTAAGCTAGATTCAGTTAGAAGGATTTACTCGCTTGACATGGCTCAGTAATTTATACACATGAATGCTTGCTCAAAAAAGATTCTCTTCCTTAAAAGTTTCAGGGAAAAGTAAAACCCTATTTTAAACACTTGGTCTTGTCTTGACTATACTTTTCAATATTAATTGTGTGTTAGTTTTTATCTTCACACTTATTTAATCCATATAATTCTCGTGTCTCATCTATCAGTTAGGAGGCTGGAAGAGTTGGTAGGAGCTGGACATGTCTAAAAATTAAATCTACATGTCCTCATAATTTATAATTTTGGTTGTTTTGTAATCTTTTTTACATTAAAGTTGAAATGATGACTATCTGTAAGATATAAAAATCATCTCAAAATTTTATAAGCATTACGATATTTGCTTTTGTATTTGTTTTAGTATAGTACATACTTGTTTGAAATCTCATGTTTACTCAATAAGTAAAATACTTTTTTGTATTTTTCCCTGTAGTCTCAGATATTCATTCATGATATAGCATTGTAATTTGTTGAAGTGCTAAGTGCCAACATTTAAGCATTTGCATTTTGTAAAATTACCGAAGACAAGGTGGGGCAAAAGTAAGTTTATAGTTGTGAATACGGGAAACAGAGTTTACTCTTGTATTATTATTTATTAGTTATTTATTAGTTATTATATTATTTTCCATATAAACAACTGTAAACCTAGTTTTACCTCACCTTATATATAAATAATTTGGGGGAGCAGTTGAAAAATCATATTTAATAGAGCTATTGTAAATAATGTAAATTGATCTCTAGGTTTTATCTAAGCTTCATAGCCCCACCCCAAATAAAATAAATTTCTCATTTAGAAAGGGCTACACTCTGGATTGCCACGCTTTGGCTGTTTCACTGATCTGCTTCGTATTTTATGATATTAGTTTTGTGATTGTAGAAGGGAAACATAAATCATTCTGTGGGCTAAACTGTCTTGGGCCAGGATTTGTTAGAACTCTGGAAAAGATTTTATCTGCTGTCTCACATGTGAGCATTGGCCTTTTCGCGCTGGGTTTGATAACTGCACAGGTTTCCTTTGTGCTCCATTTTCTTCTAACTCATGAATCAGCTTTGACTAAAAGTTATTTCAGAAGCCAAGCAGGTGTCATCAAAAGACACTTTGGTGGCAGACAAATAAGTGTCAGTGACCATGATATCATCGTGCTCCGTGCTTAAGTGGTCTGACTCCTTAATGACACTGTAATTTAGGGCCACACTGTAGTTAGCAGGTTTCTCCGTTGGCTTCTGTTTACAGTTGCAGAGTTTTCTGAAGGCTGCTCGGAATTTCTGGGACATGAGGTTGTAAATCACCGGATTGATGGCACTGTTGAGATAAATGCAAATTCTGCAAAAGAGTAAGAACCAATTTTCTTGGAAAGGACTGGAGAGAAATGAATTAACAACCACAAGAGTCCGGTAGGGCATCCATAAAAGGGCAAACAGAATTACAACCACTGCCAGCATCTTGGTGACCTGTGGAGAGAGAAATAAAGAGGGAAAAAGCAGTGTAAACACAAATGAAAACAAAGCAAAGCAAAAGAATGGAAACAACACAACCCTCCCCCACCCAACCTTTAGTTCCCAAGATGCTGAGACAAGGACTCAAGTGTAGGCAGTTTATTTGGGAGATGGTCCCAGGAAGCCAGATCAAGGGTGTGGAGGAAAGTATCTCGGAGGCGGAAAAGCCAAAATAGGGTGTGTGTTACCGAGATAGCCCCCATTGCGTGAAACTGCAGATCAATAGTGCACTTCAGCGTTACCTGTCCAGAGGAAGAAAGGTGGGGGCTTTTATCCACCAGTTGCCCTCCCCTCCTTTGTTGAGGGGTAGTGTCAGGGTCTTTAATGGTCCTGCACTTCCAGGATTATCCTACCTGGGAGCTTTGGAAAGTACCTTGGGGCAGAGAATAGGGTAGACAGTCAGGGGACGGTGGACACCTGAAGTGGGGCATCTGTCCAAGCAGGGACCATGCACTGCAGCTGTGACTGCAATCAGTCTCACCGAGAGGATGCGACACAGGGCGCCAAATGTGTGTCTGCAACAAACACTAGGAGACTGAGGGTCTAACCTCCACTTGACTTACCTTATATGTGATCCCAGGAAATGACCTTAACCTTTCTTATAGCTCCTCTGTAAAACAGAGCCGATATTGCTCCCCTATGTCAAATGAGGTAACACAGTAGCTTGCAAAGGATAAAGTGTTGTAAGCAAAAAAAGCCAATGGTAATTGAATGTCTACATGCCAGACACTATACTAGGTGTTTTGCATATGTGATCCCATTTAAAAAGCCTAAAACCCTCCAAAATAGGTACTAGATCCTCTATTGTTCAAACTAGAAAATGGAGGTACAGTTGCTGGTAAGTACTGTGTGGGCGTTATAGGGTATTAGAGCCGAGACTGGAATCCACGTTACCAGGAACCCAAAGCCTTTGCCCCTCCCAGTGCACAGCTTTCCTTGGGGCAATGGGAGATGGAGGCCAGAGAAGACAAACTCTGGAATTGACTGTGGTCCTCAGTACAAGCAACGCACAGGAGTTCGGATGACAGGTAGGGTGAGGTTTAATATCCAAGATTGCCCAAAGACAAGATTATTGATGGACATAATTTAGCAGATTCTTCTCTCACTCACCGCCTTGCTCAGTGAAAGGCTGGGAACTGGCCTGAATTCAGAGTTAAATCATCTGGCTTTGATTTCATAAGTGGTTTTAAGACCTTAATAAAGTCATTCATCCATACTTCCATTCCTACGCCTAGAAATATGTCTGATAATATTGTTTCATTTATTTCACAGAGATAGAGAGAAAATGAAATAATGTACATAAGGAGGGCTTTGAAACTTTAAAGAGCTGTGGAAATTATTACCCTTTGACTAATGACAATGTAAAGAGACCATAGTGTTTTAAATACAGGAAAGTTGTATTAAAATTGTAACAATGATTACCTTTGGGTGGGAGAGATAATAATGGATTGATTTCCTTCAAGAGCAACACTTTACACATTTAAAAATAAGGTTTCAGATATATTTAGTTTCCCACAGAGTTTGAGAAATTTCAGCTTCCTCAGCCCATAGTTTCTAGATGTTCTGAACTTGAAAAATTCCCAATAACATAGAAGGAACTGATTCCTCCTCCCTCCTCCCTCTTAACTTCTCAGCTGTTTCACTGAAGACCCCACCAGCAGCCTCTATTTTCTTCTGACACTGGGGGAGATCCTGTTTTTAGGGAGGGCTTTTTTAAGTTCTTTAAATGTAGAAATAAAGATTCCACATCTAGACACCTGTTCTGTCATTGACATGGGCTATAAACTCAGCTCCCAACCTTGTACTTAATCCTGGTATAGAATCCGTGTTAGTCCCCCATGTGAGAATACCTCCCTTTTCCCCTAGCACTCCTAGTCTGCCAGCTGTGGGGCTCTATCTTACCCTTAACCTTGTCTCTTCCACCCCAGCTAGGAGCTCCCATGAGTCTTGAATTGCAGAGGCCATGTTCATCTCATGCTGCTATTCTTCCTGGGTCTATAGTGATTGCCTCCATCCTCGGCTCTCCAAATATCAATTGCTGTAAGGCTTCTCATCTACGGGTACACGTCACCTCCATCACTTTCTGAACCACCACTACCTCTTTTTGAATGACTTCTACTACTTTCTTGCAATGGCACCTGTGAACTATCCACCTGCCCTCAAGTGACTGTTTCCTCTGCTTCTGATGCTGTCTTACCACTTTCTGGAAGCTCCCCCTGCCCTCCTGTTCTAACTCACTCACTGCTGAGTGTCTCTTCTGACTCAGTAAGTGTAGGATAGTTACATTTCGTATTTTGTTCCCTGGGGGGTTAAGAAGTTGTTCAGTGGGGAGATCTAATTTTCACATTGGTAATACCAAGGAAGGCGTTCCAGGAAGTCTGGCTTCTTTTAGAGCTGAGAAGGATCTACTCATTCAAGAGGTTAATTGAAGCCTGATGTTTCCTAGACAGACTTAAGATTGTAAGTAAATAATGGGTCCTAGGAAGTCAAAGGCTTGATTTAGTGATAATATTCTGAGGTTTGGAAGGAGCTATTGTAATTATTATCTTTATTGTCATATCATCATTGTCATAAAATCCCTGTCTTTGTTTCCTGCCTAGTACACCAAGTTCCCTGACAGAAGGTCACTGCTTCACCTTTGCCAACATCCTCCCACTCCTTGCCAAGGACTCAGCAGCCTACGTTGGAATCCTGGGTTTGATTTCCAAATTAGACTGCTCCCGTTACATTGGAGTCCTTCATGATGGCCTATCACAAAGATATGCAAACATTATCGTATTTAATGCTTATGATAACTCAACTCGTAAGCTACTAATAGCTCCACTTTGCATATGAAGAAACTGGGGTTTCGGGAGTGCCTGTGATTTGTGTAAAGACATGGGTAGTAAGGGACAGAGCAGTAATTCAACCTAAGTCTACTTCAGCCGAAGCCCATCCTCTTGCCTTCCTATTTTGCTCTCTCTGTGAAAGTCTTGCATTTCAACGATGAGACTTTTACTGTGTTATCCCCATCATAGTCATAGTCACAGAAACATTTAACTTCTCCAAAGTATAAATCCAACAAACTTATTGCTGCTAAATTTCCAAACTTAATGTTTGAATGTCGTCTGTCTTTATGTTTTTCTCTACAATTGTCAAGTGAAACATCGAATCCACATTTAATATCTACCTGTCTATTTTCAGGTAATATCAGTGAGGGACCAACTTTCATTGTCTCAAAGAAAAACAGCCTGTTTCTTGTTTTCCTTTGAGGTTAGAATCTCTTTCATAAGCTTCCACAGCCCCCTGTGCATGCTTTGACGTCACTCCCCAAACTTTTCATTGCGATGAACTATATTTCTTCATCTCTCCAACAGACAGTGTGCTTATTTAGGGCAGGGGAAGGTTATTTATTTCTCTCTCTTCAGGGATTCAGTACAGTAGGTGACATAGTACAGTCTTCAATATGTGTTGAATAAATTCAGGCATTGAAAGAATTATTTCAAATTTTGTACTCATGATCTTTTTTGGGCTTCAGTTCTCCAACATAATGTTAGAAAAGTTTTGCAAATACTGTAGTTTTAATATTAAAAATCCTTTTTAAATGGAGATGGCTTAATTGATAAAATGAGTCCTTAATATATTTCAGCTTTTTATGCAAAATATATTATTGTAGAGAATTTAAAGAGGTGTGAAATGAAACAAATATAATGATTTTCTAAGATTGACCCAGAAGAAATTATGTCTCCAGTGGGCTAATAGAGAATACACTTAGCCCCACTCATAATTATTTTCAGTTAATTTTGAATATCTTTGATTACATTTGGTCGCTTTCTAAGACATTCACAAGTATATTTACTGTAGCGGTAGCTTGGATTTTGCACCTCTTACCCAGTATGGGGTTAAGAGGTGCTAAAATGTCCTTTCCTAGAAAGGAAATGTCCTGGAGATAGTCTTTTGTATTCAATTAATTTCACAGCGGTTGCTGAAGTTTTATTTCTGTTGTTATTCTTTATCCGAAATAAAGTAACACAAATGCTAATTTGAAAATATCTTGGGCCGTTATTTTTAAGCATTGCAATTTTTGTCAAGGCATGGGATATACAATTATATTAACAAAGTTATCTTCTTTATAGAAGTCTCTGCCCCAGGATGGAAATGTCCTTCAGAAATGACATGACATAATCATCAAAGGAAAATAATCTTACAATACATTTTTGATTGGGAGGGAATTTATCTGTTCATCCTAAGAGTCATTTGCAGTCACACTGTACCTGTCCAAGTCCTGGCCCTGGCGGATTTGACGGTGATGCAGAGAGATGTTGCCAGTGGTTTCATGTACCTTACACTCTGGTTGTGGTTATGACACAATGTCACAAATGCTAAGACAGAGGGTACTTTGGGTTCTCTGAGAGCACCTGATCTGGACTTGGGGTGGAGGAGTGGATAGTGAGGGCTTTCTGGTTTCAGTGACGCCCAAGCCAAAATCTGAAGGTAAAGAGAGGCAGGAGAAGTGGCCTGCAGAGATTTGTGTGTGTGATGAGGAGGAGGCATGAGGCAGCAGGGCATATCACGGGGACCAGAAGTATGCAGTTTGCAAGTTCCAGTTGCAAACCATGTAAATAAGTCAAGCTTTCTTTTTCTTTAAGAAACTTGTAGAAACCATTACACCATTACAAAAGCTGTTTTCTTCTTCTTTTTAAATTTCTCACCCAAGGTTATGTTCATTGCTTTTAGAGAGAGAGAAGGGGTGAAGGGGAGAGAAAGAAAGAAATATCCATGTGAGAGAGAAACCTTGATTGGCTGCTTCCTGCATATGCCCAACCAGGGTTGAAACCTGCAGTCTTTTGGTGCATGGGATAATGCTCCAGCCAACTGTGCCACCTGGTCAGGGCAAAAGCCAAAATTTTTGTATGATGAGGTAAAGCCACACTGTATAGCTGGGGTGTCCAACCCACAGTCCGTGGGCTGCATGTGGCCCAGGATGGCTGTGGATGCAGCCCAACACAAATTGTAAATTTACTTAAAACATTTTTTTTTTGCTCACTAGTTTTCATTAGTGTTTGTGTATTTAATATGTGGCCCAAGACAACTCTTCTCCTTCCCGTGTGGCCCAGAGATGCTGAAAGGTTGGATGCCCCTGCTCTATAGGATGCTTGGCTTTCCGTTGCCAGGATGCCAGCAGTGGTATGGCTACCAGAGCAGACAGAGCTGCAGGGCAGAGGGTCTTCTGCAAATGTCAGCTCCTTGGAGTCCCTTGTCTGCCAGGAAGGAGCCATTTTTGTAGAGTGTATTGAAGGCCAGGCAAGAAGATGATTAAAAATCAGTTGACTAAAATGTAGTGTTTAAAGAGAGAGATTGCCAGCAGAGAAGGTTAAGGGGAAGAACAGAGTGGGAACAGGATGGTCCAGGAGCTGGTCAAGCTTCTGCCCTTGGCCACCATGCTGAAGGGTTATCTTTTTTTGTGGGGATCAGGTTGAAATTTTTAAATCGATATATATGCACACATACACACACACACACACATATTGAAAACTGTTCATTGTATTTAACTGTGTGGAATAGCAGCATAGAGGTCTCATAAGAGTTTGGATTCAGTTCTTCTTCCATCCTTTTCTCATCCTTATCACTTTTATCGACTCTAGATAATGGCCTACTTAGAGATTTTTTTTCTTTCTTTTTAAATGTAAACTGGATAAATTTCAATCTGATTGTTAGAGCTGAGGTTACGGTTCCTTGAACAGGCACAAGCTCCACTCTGTGTAGGTGTACTGCCCTTGGACACCAGCGGCTAACTGGGTTCTCCACTCTGTCCTGCCAAAGAACCTTGCATTGCTAACTACTATCACTTGCACTAGTACCAGGACTTTTACTACAAGTTCTAAAACTATTAACTAACCTTTGCATATTGCTTTTTAAAAAAATTATAGAAAAGTTACCCAGGCAGTATAGAGTTTCCACATGCCCTACCCCAAAGGCCCCCTATTATTGACACCTTGCATTGTATGGTACATTTGTCACAATTAATGAGCAACACTGATAACTTTTATATGGAGTTAGCCCCCTATTTTATTCAGATTTCACTAGTTTTTCCCTAACGTCCTTTTCTGTTCCAGATTGCCATCCTGGACACCGCATTATATTTCGTCATCATGTTTCCTTAGTTTCCTTTGGATTATAACATTTTTTTTTTAACTTTCCTTATTTTTGACGGCCTTGCTAGCATTGAAGTACATTAGCTAAGTATTTTATAGAACAGTCCTCATTTTGAGTGTGACTAATTTTTTTTATAGTTAAGAATAAAGTTGTGACTTTTGGGGAGGAAAGCCACAGAGGTGAAGCGCCTTTCTCAACACAACCTATCAAGGGTGCGTACTGTCAACTTGACTTGTGACAGATGATGTTCACCTTGTGTGTTGCTTTAGTGAGCTATAGTTCACATGTAATTCAATTCACCCACTTAAAATGTCCAATTTAAGAGTTTTTAGTATATGCACAGAGTTATACAACCCTCACCACAATCTAACTTTAGAATTTTATCCTTGCCCTGAATGGAAGCCCCATAGCCATTAGCAGTTACTCTTTACCTCCCTCAAGTTTTTGCCAGCCTCAGGCATCCACTACTGTACTTTTTCACTCTTCTGAATTTCATATATGAGTGGAGCCAGCAGTCTTCTGTGTGTGACTGGCTTCGGTCATTTAGCATAACGCTTTTAAGCTTCATCCATGCTGTGACATGGATCAGTGCTTCATTCCTTCTGTGTTGAGTAATAGTCCATTATAGGGAACTGCTTCTCATGGCATGGAAATGTAGCTCAGCCTCCATGTGGAAAACCAGTGGGAATCAAATGGCATGCAGGACGATGCCCATGGAGAGGTTTTCCTGTGGGGAATCAGGCCTGCATTGCACCCAGACTACTATGAGTCTTGCTTTTGCTAAAACTCCCTCACCCTGAATTGAGGCAGTGAGTGCTTACTGCAACTTCCTAAAATCTGAGCTAAACCTCCCAAGTATGGAGTGTGACCAATTCAACAACTTTTCCCCTTGGTCTGCAACATCCTTTTCTTTGAACTAATTAGCAGCATTCTTCCCCTTGTTATCTGTAAAAGGTAATCCCCTGCAATCAACCTGTGCATAGTAAATGAGGACTACCTTCCATGTAATGTACCCAGAAAAGCAATAAAAGCTTGTCCAGGCAGGGACTGGGGCCTCTGACCCTCTCACCCTCTCTCTCTCAGAGAGTGGCCATGCCATCCCTTTGTCTCCATAGGACTTCTGTAGTCCGTGTGTATTTGTTCACTAGCAACCACAACATACACAGATCCTGCAGGCCAGGATCCGCATCAGTCCATCTTATGTATTCAATATATGACACATTTTATTTTTCCATTCAGTTGGTTGATTTCCACTTTTTTGCTTATAATGAATAATACTGCTGTCAAGGTTTGTGTACAAGTTTCTACACGGATGCTTTTCATTTTTCTTTGGTAGACCCAGGAGTTGAATTGCTGGGTTGTATATTGCTTTTTAAATTATAAAGTATTCAAGAATATTAAACATTTAATCTTTGAAGCAATTCCGACAGATAATTATTACTAAATATCTAGTAAAAAGTATCACTGATTTTACAGATATATTGGGACTGAAAAAAGACACAAGAGTAAAGATAAAACTAAAACAGTTGAGATGAATTCTTAGGCTGCTTTTGAAATTTGGAGAAAAAGTACAAGACAGAAAACATGAGTAAAAGGAAATGGGTATTTGTAGAGAAAATTATTATTTATTTATACGAATAAAAACTTTCATTTATCAGACAAACCTATTTTGGAATGGGTCCAAGAGAAGATCAGAGAGAAATGGGTAGTGATTATAAACATATCTTTTGAGAGTTTTGCTGGAAAAGGAAGTAGAGAAATAGAGAGGATGCCAGAGGAAATAAAGAGTCAGTCTCCTTTTTTAGTATGGAAAATATTATGGCACCTTTGTTCGATAGAAAAGGGAAAACTCATGATCCAGAAGAGAGAGACAGGCGACGATTGGTGGAACTTCCTAGGTTCTTGAGTAAGGAAGAGTGCCTAGTGCACAAGTGGTTGGTCTCATCTCAAGTGCGTGTGCCAAATTGCTTTTTGACATCTGTCCCCTTTTTCCTAGCCACACTTGATCTAAAAGATCAAGATAACATAGAAGAAAATGGCACCTTTCTTATCAATACCCCGAATCTTGAATGGAGTGCTGGGAGCAGTTGTTTAATTTCTTGAAATTAACAAAGCACATTCATCATCATTGAAACAGTTTGTGCTCCTATCCCTGTGAGGCCTGTAAGACAGGTGTTATTCCCCTTTCATTGATGAGGAAATGGAAACTGAGCTCAGAAAGGCAGAGATAAAAGGTCATATAGCTCATTAAATAGCAAAGCTAGTTATTACATTAAGGTCTTTTGACGCTAAGTCTAGGTTTCTTTCTAGATCATTACCAAAATTAACATATCTAGTGGATCGAAGTCTTCTAATCCCAGTAAATAATGTTTATGAAATATTTGGAAAGGATAGCATTGTTGGCAAGAAACACTGGCAGCCTGGAATCATGTTTCCTCCTTCCCCAAACTGAAGTTCTACATTTAGAAAGCACTGATTAGGGAGAAGAGAGTTGTCACAATCAAGCAGATAGGAATCCTTCACAACAATCTATTTCCTAGGAAAAAGACAACTAAGAAAATGAAAAAGTACCATATTTATCGGACCATAAGAGGCACCCCTCAAATTTGGGGTGAACTGGGGGGTACATCTTATAGTCTGAATGTAGCTTACCTGGCTCACTGTGGGGGGGGGGCAGTGGTCTATGTTATTTATGTTATTAAATATTTCACCACATTTTTTGCTTCAAAATTTTCCCCCTATTTTCCTCCTCTAAAACCTAGGTGCGTCTTATGGTCCAGTGTATCTTATAGTCCTAAAAATATAGTAATAAAATGGAAACTTCTATTTTGTGGGGTCAAAGCCCTTTTAATAGCCTGTCATTTATTAGGATCATGTTATATGGAGTTTATGGACATTTTGATTAATTATCAGAGATTAGTTCATTAGTCTGACTAGGAGTCATAGGGAGTTGATTTATATTAAGTTCTCTGGGAGATTTAGCTGGAATTCTTGTACTGATTCAGAAAAAAATTATGATTTTTTTAATCCTATGCAAAAAAAGATTTTGTGCATGATCACAGGTCTTGCTATAATCTGGACCCTCTTCCTTGGGAGATAAAGGCTGTGGCTTGGTCCTGTATGTTAGTGAGTGACTAACAGGAGCAGACACAGAGGGAAGAACTGCATTTAGCTTCCAGCTTCTTGGGCTCACAATCCATCTCTGGCCCTGAGGAGGTTGGGCAGGTCATGTGGTCTTCTGTCTGGACCTCACTTTCCAGAATCAGTTAATGTATAGTCTAGATTCCTCTGAAGACTCTCTCCAGTTCTTACATTCTTAGAAAATCTAACTGATATGTTACTAATAGTAATATAATATTCAGACAGAATTATGATCACTTTCATGTAATTAAGATTTGGTATTTGGGCATTATGAAGCCAGGCAAAGGGAAGTGGTACCCAGCGTGTTGTACGTGTCTCTGGATGTGCTGATAAACCATAGGAAGAGATTCCTATCTTAATCACAGGGATTGTCAGGAATCATCTTAACTGCATCACAGAGGTGATGCAGTTTCCTGAAGTGCTGAAGAAATTACAAGAATTCATTTTCATTTCCTACAGCTAGCTAAGAACATGGTGCACTCTAGACCCAGGCCCCTGTCTCTCTGATCTACTCCTATTTTCTCTTTTAAAGTTCACTACAACTGAAATATTGTTGAAGAAATGGAGTTACAGAAATGTATAAGGGTATCACTTAGAAAGAGAACAAAGAATTAAATCTTTTTAAGGAGTACTGTCAATTTAAATGCTTAATCAATATAAATTTTCAAAGGAATGGGCAGACATTAGTTATTTAATGAAAGGTAACAGGGCCTCATTCAAACATTTGCCTATCATTTAGTAGCAGAATACCTAAACTGCAGGACACTATTAGTGAAAAAGTTTTCTGAGTGCTAAAAAGGCAAAGCTATACAACAATCGGTGACCGCCACGTCAGTAAACTGGTCTTTGAAGACTTGTCCACCACTTTAATCATCAATAATCTTCAAGACCACCAAAGGAGGCCTTGTGAATTGTGAACAGGCTCTTTATTAATTTTGGATCACACATTCTATAATGCCAAAGCTCTGTTTTTGGCTTCATGAACAGAGTAAAATAACATTTTATTGGATGTCTGCTGCATAGAAGCTTGGAGAAGTCCTTAGTACACATGCCTGCCACTGCATAAGTGCTCGATTCACACAGCTGAATTACTGTTGAGTAAATATTTATTTTCCACAACTATAAAATATAATTGTAGGAGTATGTGTGGGTTAAGGGCTCTTTAAATTAGCAAAATGTTCTAGTTCTTGTACTCTGGCTGGAATAGTCCCATTTTTCATCTGCATACTTCCATCTGGAAACATTCTCTTGGTTACTGAATACGAAACAGTTAGTTTTAATATTCTGATGCCACTCTTTATGGGTAACAATATGCTCTGCATTAGAGTCTGTTCATCTTCCCCTGCACTGCTGCATAGTAACAAAGCATTCTGTTACTGGGGTGTTGTGCTCTCACATGGCCTTCAGCAAAGTTATTGGTAACCCTTTGCATTTTGTTGCATTAAGTGACCCAATTGAAAGATAAACTTGCATAGACAATTATTGAAATCTGAACTTAGCCTAGCTTCTACAATGACTGGGGCCTCTCAGATTTTTCCTCTGGTAGAGTTTTCTGCTTTGCTTTGTCTTAGTGTCTGGACATCAGTTTTTAAATGACTGTTATACTTAACATGGGGTGCTTCATGTCATGGAGTGAGATCATTGGTGGGGCTTAAAAATTGAATGATGGGGCCGGAAAAGGGCTTGGAATCAGTTCAAAGTCAGATAAAGTATAATGAAAGTGAATAAAGCTGCAGTGATGGTTCACGGTGGGGCGAGCATGGCCTGTCACACCCTGCATTGTGGATTACTTATAGATTTCTTGACAAGGAGCCACCCAGAGAAGCTAATGCATGGGTTTTTAACTCTGTCTGTCAAGTATAATATTTAAAAAATATTCCTTTCAGAATAGCCATGCTGGCAAGAATTAAGAAGAATTTTCTGGGCTCTGCTCTGATTAAAATATCCATGAAAATATTAGCAGAGATTCACTGGAGAGAGATTTTGGTTGTATCTGGTGATACTTGAGGAAGAAGTGGGTTATTAAGAAAAAAATGATGATACAAGATTTTTTAAATGCAAATTTATAAGTGTGGTGTATTCAGTGAAAGTGAAAAAAAAATTTCTCTGCAAATCTAAGGGTGCTGAGGAAGGTAGACTTGCCAAGCAGAGTGGCTTCCTGTGAGAGACATTTGTTGGGACAGGAAACTGGACCCTCTCCCAGTGGGGCTGCCTGTGCTGGTTGGGTCACATGTTTCACTCCTGTTGGTAAGACCCAAGGGCATGATGGGAGCCAAAGGTACAGGAGGGCACCCTTCTGTGCAGAACATGACATGACCCTTCCTTTGTGACACCTCCAGTTCTCAGTAAAATGACTAACACCACCAAATTCCAAGTGTGAGGGCATTTCCTAAGGAAAGTGGACAGAGCTCTGCATTCAAGTCTCTGATGTGGGATGAGCCCTCAAGGCCTGTACTTTTTTTAAAGAGTGAAGTTAGAAGCACAGGCACATGAAGGGTGGGAAAAAGCGATGGAACATGGAGCTGTTCTGGTTAGTGGTTCAGACTCACTTGAGAGAGAGACCCTGAGGGCTCGTGAGCCTCGATTTCTGAGAATCTCCAAGAGTCTGCGTTACATGGGAATGGTGCCTTATTTCTTAACATGCTTCAATCTAGAATGAGGAAGAAGAGATGAAAATAGGAGGCATTCCAATCCAACAATAGGAACTAGCAGATGAAAGAGAAGAAGAGCATTAAGACGTAGGAAATGCCCAGTATGTGCCAGGGCCAGGCACTGTGCTTGGTACATTCTTCTTAAACATCCTGCATTTTATGGTGAATAATACCAACACCAAAAAAATGCCATGTGCTAACAAATAAAAGGCACACTTTAAGAACATGTGTGTTTGACTCCAGAGTCTCTTATTTACTGAAATGCCTTGAATTTGGGGTAAAAGATATTTTTCTGAAGTTAATGGTTGGAATTGGTGAAGGCTGTTTGTGGGAATGAAGTAGGGAGAAGGAAAACCTAATTTTTATTTCTATCCAAGTATTGTTGCCTCAACACCTAACAAAAGATATTTCTATTCACACTGTGATATGAAGTCCTGATGAAACACATTTTTTTAATGTTTCTGATTTCAAGGTTCTTCTGTTCAGAATGGAAAACAGCTGCATGCTAGGTAACATTTGCAACTAGACTCGAAGATTAGAGGCAAAACTTCCGCAACACTAGCAGCTATTGCAGCGTGGAGGTGTCAGTATTGATTACAGTCTGGTGCTTGTGCTTGATGAAAGGCTGGCTCCCCTCCTGTTGCTTGGATGTGCTCTCACTCACAGGAGGCAGATATTTGGAAACACACTGGGAAGGGAAAAGCTCAGCTGGCAGAATTGGGATTCAAAATTGTAATCACATCTCAGTTTAGAACACAAAATGCCATTCTGCATTCTTCCGTGGGCCCTGCTGGAATGACGCTACAGTTCACCTGCCGTGGGTTGCGTGTGCTGTTTAGCCTTTTCTTAAGTTATTGGCGAACGGCTAAGCATGTGGAAAAGCTTGCCTTGATTCGTCTGCTTGAAACACTTTCTTACCTTTGTTCTCTGGGGTATGCTTACTTCCCCGGGTCGTTTTTCTCACTGGAAGCAGAGTTTAGAAATTCTGAATGAAGCACTGTGGTTGGCTCTGAGGTGGGAACTTCACTGCTACCGGTAATACTTCCGCGAAGGGATTGATCCTTTCGGAGGGACGTATTTCCCAATCTCATCTCTCCCCTGGGCTTCTCTGGCCACACAGCCCAGTAAGGGTGACATTGTAGACTGTGATACAGAGAAGCAATCCCTCAGCTGCTCATGCAACAGGGGATAGAAAATCAATGAGAATATTTTAAAATGTAAAATGTGAATGATGAATGGGGAGGGAGGTGATGTCTAAGGAGAAGCAAAGCTCTCGGGGCTGCCAAGTTTTTAGTGGGCATTCAGTTGTTTTGCTTCCAATGGTCTTGGACACAGTTCCGTGGGCTGAGCATTGCTGGGGGACAGCCAACCCCTTCTTTACCTGACTTCCTCCCAGGGAGACTATCTGTACAGTCCATACTTGTGCCCAGCTGGCATTAAAGAGCTAATTTTCTAGCTGTCCTGAAAGAAGATCACAGAGAAGGCCAAAATGGCGGTGATTTATTTCTTTCCTTCAGAAAACCATAAATTCAGCATTTTCACTGATTTCAGCTTTCCAATGTGCTAAACATGGGACTCAAAATCAGAAGACTTGGTCTGAAATCTCAGCTTTACCGCTTATCACCACTGAAAGCTTTCTAGGCTTGGTGTCTACAGTTAACTTTTGAAAACATATGTTTGAGGATTAATTGCAAGGAGGATGTGAAAACACTTTGTAACATATTCCATAACTTTCTAATATAAAGGGCTATTGTATTTCTTAGCTGGCCTTAAAATCTGCATCCCTGGTAAGGGGTTCTAGCTTTATTAGTCTGTGTTCACGCAACAGATTGAAAGAAGCTTCTTTGCATTTATCTGCTTTCTACGTGTTTGAGTAGAAACCTGTTGGACTCTGCAAGTTTATGATACAAACCATGACATTCTGGTTCTGTGTTATAAGGCCCAAGCTTTCACCAGAAATTATTAAGTCATCAGGGTCTCTTTCTGATACTATTGTTCAGGAGTTTTGTAGAATTAGTATCATGGTAAAGGGGACGGACTCTGGAGCTGGACATAGCTGGTTCTAATTCTAGTTCTGCCTCTTACTGGCTGCATGTCATTGAACCAGATATCTCACCATTTTAAGCCTCGGTATACTTATCTGTAAAATAGGAGTAAGTATAAAGAGTAAATGAGGTGTTTTATGCAAGGCACCAGAATAGAGTATGGTACTCAATAAACAATATCTAACTTTGCATTTAGAGTGCTGAGACATCTCATCTCTGGGAAAATGTGGAGGATTTAACCACATGAGAAAGGAGCTTTTGATGAAGATGATGATGATGATGATGATAGCAATACCGTACTGAGTACTTAATAGATCTTAAACATAGCAGCAGAGACTTCGTTGAATTACTTAATCTTTACAGTACTTATAAAATAGGTAAAGAGCAGTTAGTATTTAGAGAGAGTGGTGGGAACTAACCCTTCCCTAAGTGAAATACTTTCTCTCGTAGCTCCTTATTTATGTCATCTGTACTAAGTGTCACATTCTAAAAGGATTGTTGTTTCATCCATTTATCCGTTTATTGTCTCTCTTTCTTCCTCAGAAAAAAAGGCTTTCTGGGGATCCCTGCCCTGCCCTGCCTGCAAGGAGCAACATGCAGGTCTGGTACCTGGTAGGTGCAGTAGAGATTCAGAAAAAGAAGGAAGGAAGGAACGATTAGTTCACTATGCTGTTGTTTGCTACTTTCAGCTCCAATACAAATATCATTTTTATTTTGGGTCTTATTTCTTTTCTGATATGTAAGATCTTGATAGCACAAATCATGTATATTGCCTATTTTTTTCTCTAGCCACTAAGAACCAGGTTAGACATTAAAAATTCTTGAAGTTAAAAATTAAAATCAATGTGTAAAGATTCAGTCTCAAAAAGAGGCATGGATAGATAAGACTAGAATTCTGGTGAAGAAAATTTTCTGGGGAACTTTGTTCTCCTATTGTTCCATTATTTAGTGTGTTACTCTAGAAATAAAGAACTGTTGGATTTATGGTTATGAAGGACCTAGGAAATGTAAAGAGCTAAGGAGATGCTAACTCAATATGATTTGTGCTGAGTTCACTCCCCATTACTGGATGTTGATTAATTCTATGTTAATATATACTGAAGCATGGTAGGATTAGATACCGAAAGACACAAATTTCATTGTGGCAGGTATTATTATTTTGTCTTATCTGTCTCCTCTCATATTTAATCATCTGTGCCTTCTCTGTCACTTCTGAAGCTGTAGAAAAACTTTCTGTCTAGATGATTTGTATTTCTAGAGCCTGTTAAAATCAAGGATTCTTTCACATAATGGGCAAAGCACTTTCTCTAGGAGACAGAATTGAGCTGAAGTCAGGGAATTCACTAGCTGCTCATTTAGGCTGCCTTTGATAAGCTTGAACTTTTGTTTTGGGTAATTTTGTGGAATTCAAACATATTTATTCAATATGTATTTATCATTTATTTCCTTGTACCTGTATACTTACAAATATTGTAAGTATACAATATTTGCACAAACAAAATTTTAAATAGAAATCGTTCAGGGGTCAGCAAACTTTTATCATGAAGGACTCAGAGGGCAAATATATTAGCTTTTGTGGACCAGGCCCATTCATTTCTGTGTTGCCTTTGGAGGCTCTCATGTTGCTGTGGCAGAGCCAAGCAGCCGGGGCAGAGGCTGCGTGGTCCGCAGCTGCAGCATCGTGAGGAAGGCCCTGTCGTTATGTCCGTTTTACAAGCGAGGGAAAGCGTGTACCACTCACAGCTGGTAACGCTGGGATGTGATCCAGACAGTCTGCCTCATCCTGTGCTCTCACCACTCTGGCCACCACCAAAAAGATGGAGGTTTCCAGTCAGTCCTCCCCCAAAAGGGAAACTATTTCTTATTCCCCAAGTGAGACTAGACAGAGGTGTTGTACATTAGAAGAGAGCCTACACTGTATTTGGGTGAAGCAACATTCATCACCAACCTCTCTCAGGCTCTAACCTACCCCAAGGTCCCATTTCCACCACTGGGACATGTTTTGTTCTGCATTTGAACATACAATCATTTTCCTTTAGAATAGGTGTTATAAAAGCGTATGAAATATAATTGAGTAGTATCAATAATGCTATATATACTTACTTCCTGTGCGTAAAAGCCAATGGCTTATGTAGGCCAGCCTGGTGTTTTAATATTGCATTAATAGGAAAAACTCTGCCATTTTGGGCATTAATTTATAAATGACATTTGCTTGTGCCTTGCATATAAAATCAAAATAATAGTCCACTGTGAAAATGGCTATTTTTGATATCTCTGACAATACCTATTTAAAATTGCACCGGTTCAATGTCAGCATTTCATACCCTCCTTATCTGCTTAATTTTCTCAGCAATATAACATGCCACAATTTGATGAAAATATGCATATTTATTCATATATAATGTGTTTTTATTCCCTGATCCCACCCCCACCCCCCAGAATGTAAGCTCGACGGGACAGGGATGTTTATATTATTTGTTCATTACTATGTTCCCAGGGTCTAAAGCAGTGCTCAGAACCTTCAAGCAGCTGTCCAGCACATGTCGTGGAATGAATGGATCCATTACATTGTCATATGTAAAAAGAAGTTCCCTTTTCCTTAGGCAGATATAGTTCACTATGTAACTCACCTCTGAGATGCTAGTACATGGTCAGGTGTGTGAAGAGGTGGAGTGTAATGTTGCTATCAGAGGCTTTGGATTAGATGCTAGGATTAGACTCTGTTCTTCCATTTTTGATTGGGTGACCTTGAACTTATGTGGTGAGATCTCAGACTCCTCACCTTTAAAATGGAGCTGAACAATTATACCTACATTATCAGTGCCAAAGAGATGATGTGCGAAAATCCCTGAGCATCATGCCTGGTGCATAGCAAGAGCTCCAAAATATTACCTATCAGAAAGGTGAATAAACCACAGACACAGATGCAAGTGGGACAACTTTCCAAGTTCCCTTCCAGGTGAGAGAAGTCCCGACAAGCAGTCTGGTGCATGATATTAACGGAAGAATCCAAGCTGGAATATTTAAACGGTGACTCTTGAAACGGTACGGGCAGCTTTGAAGAGGGTTGTAAGAATCTCTTGGAACTTGCCCCTCCCCTTTAGCAGTTGTGCCAGGAATATGCTTCTGCTACTGAAGGTAAACTGTCCTGCTCCCCGGGGTTCTGGAGTAAAGTAAATGTTGATAAATTTCCAATTCATTACTAAGATGTAATATGTTCAAAACTACGATGACTGTAAAATGGCCTATGTCTGAAATATTGGCTAGTTAGTATCGAAAGAAATCACTGCCCCTCACGGAGGCTCTGGCGCACAGTATTTCCCATAGCAATGCTGTGACGCTGTACCAAGACATTTTACTTCCGAATGCAGACATTTCTACGTCTCTTTGGGGGAAAATGAATTTGCGAATTTTACTTTTGCTAATCGTCATACTCCAAATTGTTTTTATGATAAATTATTGGTGTTTTTGAAAGAACACTTTATATTCTAAATAACGTGACTCTCTTTTGAATATTGGGATCCTATTGGGTTGGTTTAGCTGAAGGAGAAAGGGGACCTTACCAAGTAAATAGAAATCTAATTTTAATAGTTTTACTCTTAATTTACTCTATAATTCTTTAAAAGATAGCAGCATTGTCTGAAACTAGGCTTGCATTTAGGTATCAGCTTATAAAAATTAATGTACCTTCCTTCAATGCTACCAAGAGCTTCTTAATGACCATTAAAGATTATTTAAGAAGATAATTTATGCTGTCACAGCCCGGAAATTTCTGTCTTTTGACTAACTGGGTGTAATAGGAACACAAGTTTTCTTTCACTGCCTCAGTCTTCATGATTTAAAAAAAGTAAGACTGGCTTTTCTGCTTGCGGTATATGCACAAATAATTGTCTGTTTTCAAGCACATTTAGAATGGGGACAACAAGCCTGATGTGATTTAATAACCTCTTTTGCCTAATCATTCTGAGGAAAGGGGTGGAGTTCGGGAGAAGCCAGAAAGAGAAGCTGTTGCTGATTATCTTAAAAGCCACGGTCAGTAGCAGCCGTGCTCTGCTTTTCTGCGTGCGGGGTCTGCGTTGCACCTCGAGTGGCAGGGCATAGACTTCCTGAGTTGGGAGAGCTCTCCTGAGTGACAAACAAACATCCTTCACGATGCATCGATAGAGGCAGTGTTGTCCTGAGGAGCCTCTCTGGCTTTTACCTTCAGTGTCTCAAGGGTCTTGGGAGGCACAAAACCCGACAAGAGTCAAGCACTCTTGATCCTGTCGATCCTTGTTTATTATCCGCACCTTCTAATATCATCTTTCTTTGAGCGGAAGTCAGTAACAAAGTCAAGAACTGTGTGCGAAATGGAGTGGGTTGCTGTTGTCACAAGGCTAATTGCTTTCGAGTATGTTTCCAGAATCTTTCAAAGATAAATTGGAAAGAGCCAAGATGTTTGAGGGGGGACAAAACAGGCTGTGAACACCAGCTGGAGATGCTGATAAAGGAGAGACCTGGCTTGGGATGGGGAAGGCAGAGTCATCATGCACGAGTTGTTTCTGCTCACAATGTTTTGGAATCAGGGGTTTATTGAGGCACACAGCTTCTACCCGTTTGGAGGCAGGGCTTCGGGCGGGAGGTTTTTGTGAATGTAGAAATCCCTGCCCTGTGGTGATGCATCAACTCTAATCCAGTCCAGCCTTTATCACGAGGTCCTTGTCTCAGTGGAGGGGATGAAGTGCTAAATGTGAAACTGTACAGGTAGGTTGTGGGTATGTCCCTTGCCACAACAGTAAAGGGAACAAATTGAAGACAATGAAATGGCTCATATATGAAGACACCAAGCAGAAAGTCCTTTAGGATCAGTGCCTCTGATTATCTAAACAAAAAAATGGATTTTTCCTAATTTTCTTGAGCTGTTAACTGGGAGTGGGTCCCAGGACAGGCTCACTGTGAAGTGCTTAGGTGTCGCTAAGGAATTCAGAGCACCTGTTATTTGCTACTGCACCAGGTCAGTTTTTCTAAGCATGAATGGGACTTAATCCTGTTATCATCTGCCTGCCATCTACCTCTCTCATTTCTCACCATGAGTGGCCCTGTCTCTCTTCATGTCCCCTCCCTCTGCCATTGCTTCTTCATTCTCTGAGAAAGCAGAGGCCAACTTGTGAGAAATCACCACATCCTGCCCTATCACCTAAAACTCATCTGCAACCATAATCATCCTCATCTTTTTCCTGGCCTCTTACCCATTCCTTCTTTAATTCAGTTGGTTAGCCATTTGTTTGTTTGGCACTAATTGGATACTTCTAGGTGCCAGACACTGTGCTGGGTGCTGCAGATGGATCAGTGAATTAGACACAATCCCTGCTGACAGGAAAGAAAGATGTCCCTTTTCTCTCCAAGGTAATTCTCTTCGCCTACAGTCTTTACGGCATTCCTTCTGGCCTCCTCAGGCACCGAGCTCTATCGAAATTAAATCTTGCCTGTATATCTACAAATAATTCCTCCTACTTGACTAGCTCTTTTCCATCAGGATTGAAACAGGCTCTGGTTTCTTCTGCCTTAAGAAGTAAATAGAACAAATTAAAATACCCTGACTTATTTATTTCTTCCTGTCATTACTGCACATGCGCTCTCTCTCTCTCTCTCTCTCTCTCTCTCTCTCTCTCTCTCTGCCATAGTCAAGTTTGTTAAAACAACTGGCTACTCTTACTTTCTGTACAGTTCTTGGGTCCCCCCAACCCCACCGCACCAATTCATTTGCCAACTCCATGAAATCTAATTTATTCCTGCTAACACTTTATGGAAACTGCACTCACCAGGGTTACCAACGTCTGTTTTGGGTGCTTTCCCAGTTCTTGTCTTTACTCTTTCTACTGACCACTCTTCAAGTCCCTTTCTTCAGCTTTTGTGACTCTACTTTCTCCTGGTTTTCCTCCTACCTCTCAGGTGATTCCTTCTGTTTATTTTACAGGCTCTTCTTCATCTAATCTTGCCGGAATTTTAGCTACTCCAAGATTTCTTCTCTATTCCACAAAATTTCCCCAGTAATCATATCTACTCCAGAGACTTCAGCAAACCATCTGTGCACATCTCCAGGCTAGATGATTCTTCTCAGCTCTGATTCCATGTTTCTAACTGTACCCTTGTAGTCAGTCTACAGATTCTTCAAACAGCATGGGCAAAACAGGATGAAATATGCTCGCTGCTCTGAAATGTGTTTTTCCATTAATTGTCCTCATTTAGGCAAGTTATCCTACACAATTAATAATAACAGTAGTTACCACTTACTATTTTCATGTACCAGACACCCTGCACAGTCCTTTATGTGGATTTTTGCACCAAATCCTAATAATATGTAACTACCAATAGAGATGGCCATTATTACTAACAGCCTTCATAACAGATGTGCAAACTGAGTCAAATTAATGCTCACAGCACTTAGTCAGTGCCCAGCCCTGGCTCTGACCCCAGGGAGTGAGATTCTGGAACACAGGTTCTCAACTGCCTCTCTGCTTTTTTTCTCACTGGTTTAAGTGAGTACCTTTGACTCCTTTCCCTTCCCCTTTCCTCACATCTACTCACTTGAAGTCTATTGATTCTATTCCCAATGTATCTATTTCTTTTTATTCTTACTGCTATTTCCCTTATATTAGTTCTTTGTAGAATCATTATCTTGCCTATATGGTTGTAGCACTCTCCTAATTAATGACCTTGACTCTGGTCTAATCCTTGCCTACACTGAAGACAGTGATCTTCCTCAAGCATTAATCTGATTATAATATGCTTTGCTTTGTAATCTTCCAGTGACTTCTTATAGCTTTTAGAATGTTGTCCAAATCCCTCAACATCTTATATAAAGCCTCTATTTCCTGATCCCTGCTTGCCTCATTATTCTCATCTTTTGTTGCCCAGCACCAATGAGCTACTTGAAGTTCTCTGCGTTCCTTTGGGGCCCCTGGCCTCAACCTCTATAGTTCCCTCTTCATAACTATCTTCCTCCCCATCTTCACCTATGAAACTACTACTAATTTGTTAGGCCCAGCTTAGGAGTTTCCTTTTCCAAAAATCCTTTTTTCTGCTCACCTTTTCACAGGCCACCCAGGTCAGGTTACACTAATCCATGCCAGTTTCTACAGTAACACTTATTCTTCTGTGACTTTAATTATCAGTTTACTTTTCTTTTTTTTTTTTTTCTATTAGACTGTGAATTCTTTGTGAACAGGTCTGTTTTGTATCCTAGTGCCTAATGCAGGGTCTCATATATTGTAGGTTTTCATTAAAATTATAAACAAATGGGTGCAAATTGGTCCTTGCTTCCACCATTGCCTATTTCATATAATAACAAGATCATGTTTAGTTGTAGGCTAGCAGTGCCTCTGTACCCTGCAATTCATTTACCCAAAAGTTTTGACTTGATTGATGTGAACATATTCACAGAGTAGTCTAACTGATTCATAAAGACACACCTGGAGGTGCATCCTAGCATTTGATAATTTCTGTTAAATATTTCTCTGTAAATTTACCCTGAATTCTCTCTTTCCTGGTAGAGTAGAAAATATCTCAGTGCATACTTTTCTCCTACTCTCCCCCATTCAAGTTTTCTATATGCAAAATCTTTCAAATGCGTGCCAAGTAGAAGCAGTCACGAAGCTGAACCCCCGTGAGAGGAGACATGGTAGGCGGGTCAGCCTGCGTGTTGGTGGCTTCCGTCATGCAGCTTTACAAACGATCTCTAAAATTTCATGGGGCGCTCTGCCTTTACCCTTTTTCTGCCCTTTCTAGCTCTCACAATGGTGCCGTGTCTCTCTGAGTCACTTTGTTATTTTCTAAGCTAAGAACGGCTGCCTGCAGAAAAATATGCCGAGTTCTTCCATAATCATAAATCCCCATAAAACTCAGACAACAGAGGCACAGAATGGAGAAGCATCGGATGTCTCACTTACTTGCAGCAACTATACAATTATGTTCAGGCAATCTTTCCAAGAGATACAGCCAAAAGTCACCACTGTTGCTTATGAAAGGTTGCAGCATTTTCTTTTCCAAAATGATGTTATCTGTTTTTATTTCAACTAAATATGATTGTCAGGTGTTTTTACATTATTCATCCTATTTCATATGCGCATGTGTTTAGCCCTATTTAATTTTCGGAACTAATTTAATTTTTAGTTGATTCCAGTTCCTCCCATGTGCCTCTCATGAATCTCTGAAGAGCTGTTTCAGTGGCAAAGCCATGACTTAATCCATTTATTCTTTTTCTTCACTTTGAAAAGAACAATTTTAGTGACTTGCATGTAAACATTTTTACCATTTTCACATTTTATATTTGTAGATTAACTCACTGCTTAAAATTTAACACAAAATGTATTTGTTGAATGATGGATGAATGCATTGATCAAGGGATATATTCAATCCACTTGCTTTTTTAAACTGAATCTTCCCTCTCTCCTTGGATTCTTCTTTCTTTGCTTTCCTCCCAACTTGGAGCATCCTATAAAACTCTGTCTTTGGCCCTCTGGCCATGTTCCAAGAGGCAAAAATAGGTCTTTTTATCTCTAGTCAAGACTTCATTTCTCTTCTAGTCTCCTAAATGTATAACTTCCCCAGAACTCAGTTTTTGTCAGTCTGTCCTCCTCCTTTTAAAATTCAGTCTGAGTCATACCCTTTTCCTATTATTCTATTGATTTCCAAATCCATATATCTGATCTTGACCACTCACTTACAATCTAAAATTTCCACATCTTCACCTTAACCTGAAGATTAAAAACTCTTTTAATATCCTCACCAGAGACTATTTTTTATTGCTTTTGTGGAGAGAGAGGAAGGAAGAAAGGGAAACATTGAAGTGAGAGAGAGAAGCATTGCTTGGTTGCCTCCTGTATGTGCCTGGATGGGGGATTGTACATGTGTAGACTGGAGACTAAACCCACAACCTAGGCATGTGCCTTGACTGGGAATCAAATGAGCAGCCTATCAGTTAGGGGATGAAGCTTCAGTCAACTGAGCCGCACCAGCCAGGGCTTACCCTGAACATTTTAACATCTTTCCCTCAACATTTCTTTTAACAATTCCATTTTCAGTCTCCTGAAACAATCTTTTGAGTCATGTTTGATCCTGTCATCTATCTGACTCTTTATATTCAGTCTTTACTAGTTTTGCCATTTATCGGTATGTCTCTGGGCACCATGACTCTGTGGACACAAGTATGAATGGGATGATGTTTCAGCCACTGTGGGTACACAATTTGGTGGGGGAGATATTTGGACAAATTACTATAGCAACATAGTGTGTTGTACAGATGCAAGAACAAAATGCCACAAAGATGAGGGAGAAACACCAAATGCTGCCAGTGGAAGTCAAGAAAGCCTGCTCTGAGGGGCCATCTAGAGAGGGTGCATAAGAGGAGGTCAAATGAGGCCTACAGAATGCTTGTGGCTGGGGGAGTGTGCGTACTGACTTAGTGGCATGATAGAGTGTGGCCAGTTTAGGAAACTGCACATTGAAAGGCACGTTGAGGACAGGGAAAAGATAGGTATAGGAAAGTAAGCAGAGAGCTGAACATACATGCCCTAGTGTGCAGGATAATGACATTGGGTTTAAACCTATAAGAAATAGAGACTTCCAACCAAGATGGAGGCATAGGTAGATACACTGCGCCTCCTTATGAAACCAAAAGAAGGACAACAACAAATTTAAAAACAAAAAACAACCAGAACTGCCAGAAAATTAAACTGTATGGAAGTCCAATAACCAAGGAGTTAAAGAAGAAACATTCACCCAGACTGGTAGGAGAGGCAGAGATGGGCAGATGAGTGAAGAGGACTCACAGCAAGGCTGCAGCTGGAGGACAGGGGTCGGCGGTGGCTGGCAGAGTGGGTGGCCCCACATTCATGTGCAGCTAAACCAGGAGGAACAACTGGGGAGTGAGATAGACCCCACAACCCAGGGTACCAGCATGGGGAAATAAAGCCTCAAAACCTCTGACTGAAAAAACCTGTGGGGACTGAGGCAGCGGTGGGAGAAACTCCCACCCTCACAGGACAGTTCATTAGAGAGACCCACAGGGTCCAAGATTTAGAAAAGGGCAATTAAGAGATGGATATCTCTTCCTAACCAAGGAAGTCTTTGCAACAGTTTGGCAAGGCAGAGACCAGACTCCTCATCTACAGTGCTGAGAGGAAATTTTGAGACTGGAATTGAGGAAATGACAATTGAAAGAAGAGATTGGATGTGGGAGGACTTCAGAGGAAAAAAATCCCAGGAATAACGACTTGAGGAGAGTAACAAGTTTTGAAATAGGCATTTAAGTCATAAAAAGAAGGAACGCATTATGATCCTGTAAATAGTTAGACAGACATCACTGAAGGCCCAGTGGAATGGAAACTCTAAGGCTAAAGTACATGCTGCATTTCAACTGAGTTTCCCTGGTGTTGTTCAACAGCAGGATGAGGAGACAGGTGGTGTGGATCCTGTGCTTGGTTTTCTGGCCTCAATGATGCAGCCACAACCTGCATGTCCTCCAAATTTGCTTCCCATGCCTCCCTAACACGTACCTTTGGCCCACATCTGGCTAATCTCATCACTCTTCCTCAGAGAGCACATGCTCTTTTAAATCCTGGGATATTTTTTTCTCCTGTTGATAACACTGAAACATCCTTCTTTTCTCTCCATTTTATCTGGAACAAACTTTCTTTTCTCATTTTCTTTAATCCTCCTCAAACCTCTAGACCCTTTTCATTCTACCAGCTTCAAGAGACTTACTCTAACCTCCAGAAATCTCACCTCTGTTTGATTTTTCTCTTGCCCTACGATTGGTATGAATAGATGCTCAGGAGCAGGAATGCTAGGTTCAAATCCCGGCTTTGCCACAACTAGCAGTGTAACCCAGAGAGGGTCATGTAGCATCTCTATGCCTCCAAATCCTCTTCTATAATTAGTGCTTACTTTCCATGTTTGTTGTAAAGATTTATTGAGTTAATTCATGTAAAACACTTGAACAGTACAGAATAAATAATAAAAAGTAAAAAATGCCTAGCTTTTGTTATATGTGCAATTGTACTTACTATATTTCACCCTGGGCACATAGTAGATGCTCAAGAAGTATTTACTAATTTGACCTTATGAATATATTATTAGATGAGCCTAGAAGATCTACTTCTATTATAATCTCTAAACTTTGTCTTCTTCAAGAAAGAATTACCAGTCTATATTTTTGCTACTTCATAAAGAGGGAGCAAATTCTATTTGAAATATAATATATAATTTAGATATAGTAAATAAGGAGTATTGAGTGCTTATTATATACTAGGCATGTATCTCCTTACAGTAACCCTATAAATGGTTATAATTACTTTACATATGAACAAACTGAAGTACCAAGAAGCAAAATAACTTATCCAAAGTTAGAGAGTTGAGAAGTAGAAGAACTGGGACTTGAACTTAGGTTTTTCTGACTGTAGAGCTCGTACCTATCTGCCTTCCAGTATATATCCAACATTGTATGTTGGATCTCTTGATTTAACTGCAGCCTGAACTTGGATCTTGAGCTTTGCTGATAGGTGTGGAAATGCCAATAGTAGAGAGGTGTTTACAAGTGGAAAACAATTACATAAGCCAGGTTGAAAATATAAATGAGCTTGGTATTTAGGAACATCTGGTAAGATGCACCTGAACCTATGGGGAAGTAATAAATATAGGTAAGACCTCTCTTCCTCTTGTTTTCCATGCCATGCTTAATAACACCACTGCCTGCCTGTCAAGTCATCCCAGCTAAGAATCTGGGACCCTCCTTAGGAACTTCTCTCATTCATCTGCTAAATTAATAGTTAAATGCCACTGATTTGACTCATATACATCGTTCCTAGCCTTCCCTGCTGTTACCTCCTAACTCAAGACTTCTTTGCTTGTGGCTTGGATTGCAAAAGCCTTATTTTTCTTTGCCTGGTTCCAGGTTGACATTTTTATGAGAACAGTTCCCAAAAGTCAAATCCCATTGGCCACTGTCCTTGTTAGAGTCCTTCAGTGGTTCCCCAGTGTTTTAGAACAAAGTTCAGATGTCTTAGGATGACACCCAGGGCCTTCCAGGTCTTGCCCTGGGCTCAGCTTGCTTACATAAATGACTACTTCCATCGGTTTGAAGGTCTTGTTTTTCACGTTGGCCTGGTGAATGCCTACCTACTACACAAAAGCAGAAGTGACTCTGATTTTGTTGGGGGCTTGCTCTCCAGCCTTAAGTATTGTGTTCACCCCTTCTTTTTGCCTCTTCTGTACACTGTACAGCCTGGACTTATATTTTCCAACTGTTTTTGAATAATGATCTTTCATATTTTACTGCAGTTCCGTAAGAGTGTGGCTATCAGTGGTTCTCTAGAGCAATGCCTGGTATGAAATTGGTACTCAATAATTGTGTGGTGAATTAAAGAAATAATGGATGAACAAAGCCAGAAAAATGATGAAAAGGTCAGATTTTAATAGGCTTTCAGAGCCAGTCAGAAGAGTTTGGAGGTACGTCTTTTTGAAAAGGTGATGTGCGCAAATTGTTTCAGGAAAATTGGTCACATAGGAGGTCTCAGGTAAATTTATTCTCATCCTTATACCTCTGCTCACACTGCTTTCTTTCCCACAGTGGCCAACCCTCAGCACCTCTGCCCATTCTCTCCGGTGGAGCTCCCTCCTCAGGGAGGGTGTTTGAAAGGCTCATTGGAAAACCAACAGGAATTTATACAAAATATAAATTATTATTTGAGTCTGCCATTTTCTAAGTCATCCTGACCTGCGGGGAACAGAGAAATCTTCCTAAAAAGCCTTATTTGCTAACAAACTCACCATCATACTAGCAAGCATCTAGTTTGACTATTTTGGAATTCAGTAAGACAGGGAAATTTTAATTAAAATTGGAGAAGGACAAAGCTCAAGTTAACAATTGGGGGGGGAGCAAAATAAAGTGTTGGAATTCACTGAGCCCCAAAGCATGCATGTAAGTAGTATTTCACATTCATTTATTATACATAAAATTATATATGACATATACATACACATACAAGTGTACTGATAAATATTTAACAATTGCCTCACCACAAAAGATGGGAGGGGACCTGAGTCGTGATAGTTGTTGATTTCTACCATGTGACTCTAACCGTGACCAATTTTAACCACTCAGTTTGTTGTCACTGAACAGAGAGTTGGGAAGAGATGCTAACGACCTGCACTTGTGATACCTGTATTCTGTGGCTGTAACATATGACAACGTATATAAACTGCTGGGAGCCTGCTGTACATCAAACTCAGGGCTGAGGGCCCTGGGGATGGAAGACCCTGCTCCTAAGGATGTTAATGGTGGTGGAAAGACTGACAGGCTAACAATTACATAAGAATTGATACATAAAAATAACTAAGCTAGAAGTATATGCAAAGTACTGTAAAAGCATCCATAGAACTCCTAACATACATAGTTACAGTTAGGCATTCAGGTAAATAAATTTGCTGGAGAAATTCAGGGAAGGCTTGATGAGGTGCAGGGGTGGCATCAATTGCTCTTAGATTTGAAAGATTGCTGGGAGTTTGCCAGACGAAGGGCACTCCAGTGAGAGAACATAGAAAGTTCAAAACACTACAAATAATCTGGTATCACTGGAGCAGAAAGTTAAGTTAGGAGAGCCAGAAGAGATGATGCTGAGAACATAGGGAGGAGCCGGAATCTTATTTGTTATGCTGATATATTTAAACTCTAGGCCTCAGGGAGCTATGCAAATCATTTTGACAAGCTATCTCTGTTACATCCGTTAGTGAGCAATGTGCAGAATGATTGTGGGGGGGGGTGAGTAGAATGGGATCAGAAAGGCTGGTGAGGTGTGTATTGAACTAAACAGGAGACAAATAGTGAACTATGACAATGCAGAGGAATGGGGGCGGTCAGACTTGAGAGTTAGGAGCTGCAAGTACCAGGCCTTGCCTATTGCTGGGATTTGCAGGTGTGTGGGAGCAAAAGGCACTTGGAGGGTGCCTAGCTTTCTGGCTTAGAAACCTAAAACAGGAATGAGAGAAGGTAAAAGTTTATCAGGGGGAATAATGGGTTTAGCTTTAGACACATTAGATTGGATGTGCATGCATGAGGTCCAAAAACCTGATCCTACGGGCCAGGAGACATCTTTGCTGGAGCTGTCGGTGGAGACTGGGAGGTGGCAGCTGTGACAGTGGGGATGGGGGGCGCAGGCAGCATGGCAAAGGGCGGGACTGGAAGGGCAGATGGGAGTTAGACGGAGCAGGACTGCAACCTGGTTTTGACTTCCCTTCTCTAGACAATTCATTTTTGTGTTGAGCGGTCTTCCTTCCTTTTCTCTCTTTTTCCTTATTGCTGAATAAGGAGAAAGCAATAAAGTGTGTGCCCGCTATCGTAGAACATGTTGGTCCATTCAGAATTACTTGTGTACGTGGGCAGCAGTGAGCTCCTTGAAGGTGAAGAGCTCGTCTTTACCTAACCCTACGGCCTCAACGCCTCTGCCAGCGCTAAGTGTTTCGTGGGCAGTTCAACTTAATGGAGGATGGCATTGAATATAAAATGACTGGCTGCAAAATTTGACTTGGTGTTGACCAAGCTCTAACTTTATACCATTCACCCTTCCTCTAACTAATTAAAAAACAAAAAAGTAAGGGAGACTTTACTATCTACGAGAACATAGATACAGCCGTGTCTTCATCTGTTTGGAACCTGGGATATCTGTTTGTAGTGGGAAGAATTCACAACAGGCTACATAAAGAAGTATAAAATAGTTTGTTATTTTCAAGGTTAGCTGATTTTATGGTGGCTTTTTTTTTTTTTTTTTTGCATGTGTGGCCAAATTGAGAATTCTGAAGGAGTTCAAGTTTTCCCTTTTTGTAGGCATTTGGAAAAATTAATTTTTCTTTGCTGATGAAATTATGGCTCAAAGCTACAAGCATAAAATTGGAAACAAACGATGTGTTTTCCTCTAACCATAGCATACAAAGCAGCTAACTGCGGGGATTTTCACTTAGTCGGTTTATGGGATACACACGGTGGGAAGGAGAAAATATAAGGCTAATTTTTAACAATAAGAATAAAATGGCACACTTAGATATCTGTGTGCTAAGTGACAAAAGTTGCACTTTTTTTCCAACACAGAGATCTTTAAACTATTAAGGATATGGTTGAACCCAGACAAGTGGAATAAATATATCAATTACAAATAAAAGATGGGCCTGTGAAAACACTATAAAAACAGTCCTAGTGAGTTTGAGAAACCTCTAATTAAGGCCTAATGTTTAAGAGTTTTGTGTCATTAATTTGCCTTGTAAGGAAATTAAGCTACTTATGTAACGTAAGGGACTCTGTGCTCCCAAATATCAGCCCCACTGCCTGACGTTCTACCGTGTCTTAAGGGGTTTTTCTGGTTGAAGATTTCTTCTTTAAAAAGTAAATAACAACCGAGGTGGGGGTGAGAGGAAGGCAGGGGGGAGAAGGGAGAAGACACATTGAGGCCCTTTCTTCATTTTCCGCGAGCACACCATACTACTGGAAATCGCTTTAGAGAGAGCGGGGAGGCTGTCTAGGAGATGGAGATCACTGAGGGCAGGTGTGAGGCAAGGCAGCTGATGGGCCGGTGGGAGGAAAGCAAACATGAATTTTGTTGATGTATCTCATTTAATTTGAACAGCCACTCTATGAGTAATTGTTATTCCTATTTTATTGATAAGAAAACTGACATTGAGAGAAACTAGCTCAGTCTTTCCCATTTTCTTTTTTCTGTGCTATTTTCTTTGAGAACATTAATTTGTAATATGTATATATTATAATTGTATAAAAAGATCCAGTGAAAACATTAGAAAAAGGATATAACTAAATGCTAATAAATTGTGATTATAAGAAGTGGCATAAAGGATGCCTTTTTTTTTATTCCTAGTTGTCTATGTATTTTGTAAAACACATGATTGCTTTTGTATTGTTACCGTGGTAACAATGGCAACAACAACAAAAGGCAAGTATTGCTCGAGAAAAAACCCTGCTTTTGTTTCTTGGGCTACCAACATTCTTCTAGTAGAGATGGAAGCCTTTTAAGAAATTTATGGAAACAAAGACACTTTGGTATTTTAAGGCTTGTTTAGGCACGTGAAACTGATAATGAAAATTTGGCCATGAAGTCTGGAAGCTTCTCTCTGGACTGTGTTGGAGTTGCCCTACCAGTTGCACTGACAGGAAACTGCAGGAGAGTGAATCAGCTGAAAATACAACTGGCAGCGTGAGGAGGAAAGGGTTCTGCTGACCCCTGCATTCTGCAGACAGCGAATATTCGAATGGAGCGTGTCTATCCCTGTGATGGTCCTTGGAGGCACATGTTTTTGTTGCATTCAAAATGCCAAAGATCCAATCAATTCCTTTGAAATAGACAATCAATAAGAGAGATAGTTTTTCTACGCAATGCTGAACACCTGAATTGACTGAACAGAGGGAATATTTCTGCATTGTGCAGATACAGCTGAAAGGGGACAAACTGATTATTTAAACCGTGTTCCCTCACTATCAAAACAACCAGTTGTAACGTCAAAAATTTAGTCGGTCAAATAATTCTTTTGTCTATGCATTAGTTTGAGTATCTTCCTTCATTGATTTACCAAATATTTATTTAGTTTCTTAAAATATAATTAAATCTCTGAAAAATGGGGGACAAAGATTCTGGCCTGGGTTTTCTGCATAAACAATATAAATTAAAAACAAACAAAAAGATCATGTTTGTCCCTTACATGTAAATGCTATTTTATTTCTTTTTTAAATATGGTTTTTTAGGCTTTTTTTAGGCTATGTACATTTAACTTTAATAACTTGGTTAGAAAGACCTGACTTAGATGGAATACTTATGAAAACATGAATTAAACTTTCTTGAAAAAAATGCAGAGAAAATATTAAAATAAAAGCCCTTAGGTTATACAGGTGGAGGTTCAAACTTTCAAAGAGGTAAGAAAAAAACTAGTCAGAAGAGGAAAACGCCAGATCAGCAGGGGCCATTAGTTTCGGACACAACTTCGCGGCACTTGCTCCCGTTTGTCAGGGGCCCCACCGTTGTCCCGGCTCAGGGCCCTGGTGCCACACTGAGTCATCCTCGCTGTGTCTTTTGTGTCTAACATGTCACCTCTCACCCTTTCTTTCTTTGAAACATCTCCCCAGTTCACACCTTGCTTTACACTTTCCTGATGGAGAGTCTTACAGCCTCATTTCTGAATCACTACAAGCAATTTCCAGAGTGGTCTTTCTGCCACCACTGCCTGGCCTCCAACTCGGTCCTGTCCACAGCTGTCAGGGTCATCAGCCCCAAGCACCCCTTCCCTCGTTGCTGCTTCCTGCTCACCACTCTCATTCCTTGTTGCCTCTGCACCAACTTCAGGCTCCTTTCTCTGCATGATACTTGGGAATCTCCAAAGCCTTCTCTTTCTCTCTCTTACACACACACCTATCACCCAATCCTACTCTTCACTACTCACCCAAATACATCATTCGTTTCGGTCAGCCAAGTCACTCATCCCTTTAAAAATCACTTCCTATGTGCTTGTTGTCCTGTCTTCAAACCCATGCCCCTCCCATCCTATCCATGTCCTTTCCACTTGGAGTGCTGTCCCTTCTGGCTTTTACTTTCCAAATTATCTCCATCTTCTTAGAACCTTCTCAAATGCCACTTCTTCCAAGGCATCTTCCCTGTTCTCTCTAGCTTCATAATTTCCTTTCTTTTCCCTAAACTTCTATCCTATCCATGATCAGGACTAAATTATACGGCATCCTGATCATGGTACTTACAATACAGTGTTATTGATTTATTTGCCATCCCATATGTCTCAGTGAAGGTGTTATTGGCATTGGTAACAGGGCACTTCATTGTATGGGATTGTCTTGCATGTTTCAGGATATTTGGCACCCGGGGCCCTTGATGCCAAATGACAGTGATGTTATTGTGACAACCCAAGGTGCTCTTAACACCTTTCCAAATGCCCTAATTATTAAAAATTTCCTTAGAGAAATTACTACGTGATATACACACTTGTTTAACAAATAATTTTAACAAACAATCTTTGTTTAAGTGGCAAATGTATATTTTTAAGAATAAATCTGTATTTTCTTAATAGTTACCAACATATTATAAATTTAGGAAGGAGGCTAATTAAGACCTCATGTTAATCACCATCCATTTTAGGTGTCTTTTATAAGTTCATTGAACTCTTACAACCTGGATGTTGCTAACTAGCTTCATTTTATAAATGAGGAAACTGAGGCACTGAGAGTCCTGCTTATCCAAGATTGTGTGACTTGATTAGAACCTTGGCATTTAAACTCAGGGTTGTTTGGAGCCAAATTTTTGGCTTTTTCTTTTACCATACAGCCCCTATAAAGATAGCCTATCATAACATGAAACAACAGTGTGAACGTGTAACACAATTATCAATTTAGAGGACATTATTAATGATGTTAAGCACTAATGACTATAATTGAAAGGAAGGATACGAGACCAGACAAACAATGTTTCAGAATTTATAACAAGAATATCAATTGGAGTCTAATGAATAAATTTACTCATTGACCTTCTTTGCTGCAGATATTAACCCACGATTTGTCTCTAATTGAGACATACATATTCTTTACTGTCATATTGTATATGTTAATGTTTGTCTTGGCAGATGGTCAGCTGTTCTCTCTAAATTTCCCTCCATCAGGTTTTGGGTAATAGATGGCCAAATGTGCCTCATATTAGGTAGCACTGCTAGACCCAAAGCAAAAGGAATCTAAGAGCTGGCAATAGTTGCTCAGGTCTTCCTTGTCTATCATCTAAGCATCTTCACTAATAAATGATGTATAAATCAAGCACCACAATATATAAAATGCTGTAAATATTTCTTTCAGTTACAGTTCATTATTCATTTCATGCTAATCTAAAACAGATACATTTATTAGTAGTTTATTTCACTTGTATCCAAATGTCCTATTATAATTCCTCCTATATCAGCTAATCTAGAGTTTAGGGAGTAATAGCATAGATGATCCATATGCACACTGTAAAAGGTATACTCAGTTTCTACATATGCACATGGGGAGAATTGCATTCTCTATATGTGCACACACACACACACACACACACACACACACAACCAACCCATTTGAAAGAGCTGGTAGTGTTGATTTCAAGGTTTCTTTTTCAGCTATGAGAATAAATGTTTACCATCTGCTTATTCTGTTTAGCAAAGAAAGAAAAGGAACTAAAAGCTAAGTTCAAAAACAACTTAGAACATTGTTATAAATATTAATAGGTATATACTATAAAACTATTTTGTTCCTAAATTGTCTTTTAAACCATATCTACTGTAACAAAGTTGTACTTCATTGCTAGTAAAACCACTATTCAGCTGTAACCACATGGGGATTCAGGTGACCTGAAAACATAAAGGGATTTTTAGTTATGCTTAGCAGGAAAAACAGGCACTTTTAAAAATTCAATCTTTTTTTGTAACGAGTTGAGCTTGGTGTTAGGGTTTTTATTAGAACATTTCCTGAGCAAAGTGTGTTTTCAGCTCTAAGGATGAGACATTTTATAGGGAACTAGGAAAGAGGGTGAAGGAATCTTTCCCACCAAGATCATTAACAGTGAGTTCAGGAACCCCTCTCAGTTACGTGTCTCAGACGAAAGCAATGACAGTACGCTAAGAAAAGCTTCATTATTTCTTTGTCTCACCTTTTCTTAAACTATCTTGTCAAACCTTTGCTGTGCAGTAAAATTCTTAAAGATATCTAGCTGCTCCCTCTAGAAACCAGAAAGAAGATAAATATTTTGGTAACATTTCCCAGTGAGGCACAAACATTTAAAGGTAGATTTCTACAGCTTCTGCTTATATTTCCTTATATGTTAATAACACTTGGACCGGTACCTGCTGGTGTTCTATCAACATCTCCCCATCTATTTTTAGGTTTTCAGTTGCTCTAGAGATGGATTTAATATGTAAAGCAGAAGCTCACGCTGGGAAATGTTTGCATGATTGCATTTTGGTTGAGGCATCAGCTAAGAAGGGCAAAGTTGATTTCATCTCACAAGGACCTCTGGCCCACATTTTCCCTGTGGACCTGGGCATTCACATGTACTACTTACCTGCTTCCTTGAAGATACTGTGCTGTTGAAACACTTATTAGAGGCCTTTGAATTAAAATTCTTGTTGTGATGAATTGAGTCATTTTTCCATGTCTTAGAGTTTTCTTTAGGATCTGAAGGAATGGGATTTAAGAAGAGGATCCTAGCTATGAATCCATAGAGGACAGTGGCCAGGATCATTGGCACAACATAGAAGACAGCAAAGTCCATTAGGTAAATCGGTGAGTAGTAATTTCTGGAGATCTTGTAGCCACAGGAGACCACGATCGCATTTTTGTAGGTGCTGATATTGAGATCCAGCAGGAAGAACCAGAGCATGCAGTAAATGGAGGTGAAAGCCCAGACAAAGATGATGATCTTTTTGGCTCTGGAAAATGTGCAGAGAAACTGGGCTTTGATGGGGTGACAGATTGCTATGTACCTCTCAACGGTAAAGGCTGTGATGGAACAAGAGGATGCATTAATGCCCAAGTACTGGAGGTACGTAATGCACAGGCAGCCAACATAGCCGTAGACCCAGAAGCCGTAGATGCTGTCTGTGATGTTGGGCAGGCCCGCAGCCACCAGGACCATGAGATCGGCAACTGCCAGACTCACCAAGTAGCAGTTTGTGGGGGTCCTCATGTGCTTGGTTCTCATGACCACCAGGACTACCATGATGTTGCCCACGATGCCCAGGCCACAGATAATGAGCACAAGTAAGATGGTGACCACCTGGTATTCTAGGGCCACCACTGCTCGTGGCTGAAGCTGTGTTTGGTTCAGTTCACTTACTGTCTCGTTTTCCATCTTCTGTGGTGTGAAGTTTTTCTGAAACAACACTTCTCAAAACATCCTCTTCCCAGTGCCCTGCCTTTATTACAGTGCTTCTCTGCCCTGTGAAGAGTGATAGTCCATATTCATTCACAGCCTTGACGTTTCAGACTAAGACACAGCTTCTGCCTGCTAACCCTCACTTCCTCTCGTTTCCCCTCCCCTTTTCCTGCAGGAATAGGGCTGATGCGTACTTCTGAAAACTCCTTTTATTGCAATTCCAGTGCAGGATGAACTGTTTTGACCACCTTACAGTAAGAGGGACCAGTTTCCTGTTCATGGAAAAAAGGCTTAAGAAACAAGAAAGAGAAAAAGCTCCATATATAACAATATATGCTAACTAAAAAATAAATACCAGGAAACCGCTCAGAAGCTTGGAAAAAGTAAAAATAAGAAAAAGATATGAGAAGGGGGGAGGTGGTAGTGAGGGAGCCAAGAGGCTCACTGATCAAGCCTGATAGGAAATCAGCATCCAGCTCCTTAGCTCTCAGAGGGTGAGATCCCTTTGCTACAGAAAAGCAAGCTTTTGAGCCTACAAATCCAGTGCCCCCTGCCCTACCTACCCCATAAAGAATAGTCTCTTCTCTTACCTTTCTTCTTCTGATGCGCTGCTTGCTTCCCTGGATGGATGAAGCAGTAAGAAGTCCAAGTTCCCAAAGCTGCAGAAATTCTGGTCCACTTTGACAGGGGGACCACTTAGCAGTGCTCCATCTCCAGAACTGCAGTTCCTCTGAACCCTCGCAGCTCCGTTCAAGTGATGACAGACCATTCAGCCGCAGCAGAGGCAGCAGCAGGAGCAGGAGCAGCGAGGCTGTCAAATCATAGATCGTCTCCTAATGAGAACTCTCTCTCTCTGTATTTCTCTCTCTCTCTCTCTCTCTCTCTCTCTCTCTCTCTCTCTCTCTCACACACACACACACACACACACACACACACACACACACTACACACACATTGACATATACACTCACAAATGCCACTTGGTCCTCACTAATTCTTAACCTTCTCCTCTTGCAGGATTTACTTTTAACCTTGCTGATGTTACACTCTTCACTCTGGAAGGTTGAAATCACAAGCAAGGGATCCAGTAGCAGGTGGTCTTTACAGTTGCTTATGGCCTGAGTTCTGCGGGCACTTCAGCTCCTGAGCAGCCCTGGAATATATCGACACTCCCTGTCTGGTAGGACTTTTGGAATAGCAAGCACATCCTTCTCAGCCCAGACACAGCCCTTGGATCTTGCAATACCTGTCTGAGCCGAAATCAACTTCTTTCAAAAACCCTTAAACTGTTTCTCCAGAAAACCAGTAAAACTGTCTCCCTCCTCCCATATTATATGAATGAAGAATGAGTTAAAATTAATCTAAAATCCTTTTAGCTTCAATCTTCTGAGGCTTATAAACATTAGTGAATTAAAAAAAAAAAAACTGTTTGAACTGAGAAACTGAGAACATCAGTTTAAACCTGCACCTGATCTGTTAAGCTTGTTTTTCAGTTCTGCCTCTGCATCACTTGATAGGATTTCTCTAATTACCTGCCATCTTCACCTCCCCTCTAGACTATCAGCCAGAGGTACCATCCAACAATGTCTTTTGTTCATTTATTTCCAGGTGAAAACTTGTTCAGTGGCAACCTAGGCCAGTGACCCATGCCTCTCTGGTACCACACATCTGAAATGAAACTTTTTAGACCCTTTTTTTTTTTTGGTAATGAAATGTGAACTTGACATTGATTTTTATTTGTCTAAAGTTGTCCATGGGAGAATCTTTTTTTGTGGAAGCTTAGAAAAGGTGTCTCACCTCTCAGGCACCAACTGAATACAACAAATATTAATGCTTGTCCACTTTTACTTTATTAACTGACTGAGAAAAACAGGCCTTAACTGAAATTTTTATATGGTGACATCATCCTTCCAGAAGATGTCAATGGAAGAATAGATTTCGAGTAGACAAGACTTTGGGGGTATCAAAACCATGTTCAAGGCCAGGTAACGATGACTTAAAAGTGGGGCTCTGGATCATATGGAGTAAATTCCACCTTCTGAATAACCAAGGGCTCCTTGAGTGTCCATTGCTCCTTTCAAATCATTGGTGGTTACAAATTAATGACTCATGACCCAGATTCAGCTTCCAAACATGTATTGTTTAGCCTGCAAATGTAAGCTTGAATGTAATTTAAAATAAGTTGATCATTGTCTACCTTTCAAAATTGAGAAATTGTATACTAAATCTGGATTTCTGTCTGTCCGGAAAACAGGAAAGATATAGCAGCCACGGGCCCCTACTCCTGCATAGAAATGATCACGTGAAGCTGAGTGGTGGTTATGGGTAGCAGTTTGCGGGGCCCTTGGTACAGGAAGTGCCTTCCATTTTTCTCATGGAAACTACCTTCTTCTAATCTGCCCCACGAGCCAGCGTCCCTCAGTTATCACACACACCTGGCCTCTGTAGCCCTTTGATTCTCGACCTCTGTGTCATATACAAGTTCCTGGGAGAGACAATGGAGAGTACCAGCCACCTGCAAATTCTTTTAACCCCAAGAAGAATTTCAGCCCACATTCTACTGAAGTAGTTTGTGCTCCCCACTGGTCTAGCAGACTGGACAATGGATGTACCTTGCACCTTTCTCCCTGGCCTAGAGGACAGAGGTTGCTCTGAACACCCCATTTCTTGACTAGATCTCTGCATTTCAGGATAAAAAATTCTAAGGTGAAAGCATGACCTCCCTACCCGATCCCAACCCCACCACCTTCAACCTGAAGTGCCTTTTGAAGTCATATTTCATAAGGCACATCTTCTCCTGTTGTTCTCCCTAGGGTTTTACTCAGTTGCCACACCTCCCAAAAAGACCTTACTTCAAGTCCTTTACTGGAGTAGTAAAGATGAGGGGAGAGATCATTTATAATGCCATGTACTCTAGCAATTCCATCCCTGCTCCAAATCTTCTCTTATCACATTCTTCAATATTTATATGCAAGTTCATCATTCTGAGTCTCTATTTTGTGTCTCTCTTTATTCTTTTAGCACATAATTATTAAGTTCCTACTATGTACTAAGGACTTAGTATATAAAATTTTGTTTTACTTTCAAATAGGTCATAGTCTATTGGGAGAAGCAAACTTATAAACAGTTACAGGGAGATAGGCATAAAAAGTATGTCAAGAGGGTTTAGGTTGTGAAAGAGAAGTCATGGGGGGGGGAATGGACTGATGGACCAGAGAGGGCTTCGCTCTCAGTGTAAAGTACAGCTTCCTTTTGTTAGGTGGGGGGAGTGGATCTTCTGACTGAAGGCCATAGGATATGTAAAGCCCAGCTGTGTAAAATAGCAAGGATTTTGGAAGGTGGGGGCAGCAATTCTGTGGTTCCGCTATGGCCGTGAGGAGTCTGAGCAGGTGATGAGACAGCTACTGATGATGACCAGGCCCTCCCTTCCGCTCTGGCTTAGACCTTCCCCCTCCTTTGACTTGTTCCTTCAATTCTGGGAAGTCTAAACTTCTGACTCCACCTTCCCAGACATGTCTGTTCCTTCTGGGCCTGCCTATTTTCAATCGGAACTAAATACCCTTTGCAAAATTGTATTTTCAAAGTAACTGTGATTTTATAAGGTGGAATTTTTAATTTGTAAACCCCAATTAGATACTATCTAATAAATACTCCCTATGTGTAAAGAACTGCACAAAAATAGGATCTAATTAGCCTAAATCCTCCATTTGGGTTGAGACATTTTGTTTCTCACAACATCTGAAATTCTAAGATATTAGAATTGTGGGTTTTATATCTTTTAAAATATCTTTTTATATCTTTTGCATACTTTTGACTGGAGAGATGCACCCTTTGAGAACAGTCCGGTGGCATCTGTTTTTGAAAAGGGGACACTAAGTCACAGCTATGGCGATGTAGACGGCAAACCCAAAACACCACACGTGCTCTCACGCCCACTTCAGTCTCTGCTCGTTTCCTCTGACCTTCCGCCTTCAGCCAGGCTGCTGCACTTGCGCACCCCTAGGCCAGCATCAATATGAGCAGCAGACTTCACAGGCTCCTTTAAGAATGTTCTTGGAATCCTGGTTAGGACTATTTTGGGGAGGGTCTGGCCTCAGACCTTACCCTTGAACTTGGGAAAATTTAGTATTGTACTCCTGCTTCCCACCCTTGGCATTGCTAATCAGATAGCTTGCTTTCAGTATCATACTTTCTCTCTCCTTGCTACTCTAGGAAACTATTTGCTTGTCCTTGAAACACAGTGGCTGACATGATATCGCACCTGCTGGGCCCTCCTACCTCTGCATGAGAGAGGAATTCAGGAGATGATCTTAGCTATCTAGATAGTAGGTGGTCCTCCACTGGTTTTCACGAACCCATTAGATAGGTGATTACTTATGCTATCAGTGTTTCTCAAATGTTAGCATGCATCTGAACTTCCCAGAGACCTTTTTAAAACCTATACCCTGGATTCATCTCTAAACTGCTGTTTTAGTTGCTCTTGGATGGGACCTGAGTGTGTGCATTTCTTATAAACTTCCAGCTATGCTGATGCTAGTGGTCTGCGGACCACAGTTTGAATAACACCGTGAGTAACTGTACAATCTAGCTCAATGGTTCTCGTGTAGGAGGTGAAGAGCAATGATGAATCAGAATCACCTAGAGGGAGTTTCACAATGTACATACCCGGCTAGCCCTCCTACATGTTTGAGGTAGAGGTGTATTTCCCAGGATTGGACTAGGGCCTGAGAAGGAGATCTGGACCCTGGACAAAATTGTTCATCTCACTGTGTGTCTTAAACTGGCAGAACTGGGGCTGAGCTTTGGAGGTGGGAGGGAGCTGGGAAATAGAAGAGCTCCTCTCATCACAGTCAAGTGCCGCTAGGGTCACAGACACTGCAGACATTCAGCTGGGTCAGTGGCTTGTAGTAGCCATGGCAGAGTGAGGAGGGGTCAACATTTAAAGGCGTGACAAAAACCTCAGTGACTGATGTTTAAAACTAATATTTGAATGCAATATTTTTAAAAATAATTAATGCAAAAGGTCTTTGATGAATAAAATATCAAAATTTTTAAGACAGAACCAATGTCATGAATTTTTCCTTTCATGTTATGTTTTCAAGTACTAAGCCTTTATGTAAAAGTTTGATAGTTTGTTTATTATGGACTATTTATCATTCATTTTGACTTTTAAAACTATAGCATTAAAGTTGTATCTTGATCCCTAGGATTTCATTTCTGAAGCCCTTTGAATTTTGCCCCCTCCTTGCCCTATTCCCAGCTTTCTCATCCCTGGTTGAATTTTAGAATCATCTGGAAGGTTTTTAAAAATTTAGATACTTAGACCCCTCTTCCAGATATTTAATTAATCATGAAACAAAGCCCAAGATTTGGTGCATACAACGATGGTCAAGAGCCACTGATATACACCAACAAAAGCTGCCTCTGGAGACGAGGGGTTGGAGCACACGGCAGCCAGCGGAGGCTGCAGGGCAGCCAGCACGGTGAAATAAACTGGGTACGAGTCACCTGCCAAGATTCCGAAAGGGGCCAGCAGGAAACTTTGGCAGCAGAGGCCTGGCACAGGTCTCTGGGTCCTGGGAGAATTTGTATTACCGCGAGGGGATCTGGGTTTAGAAGCGCTGAATGCGGTGCAGTCTATCAAGTTAATAGTCGGGCACAGAAACCGCGTCAAAGACTTAGTCACTGGACTTGGAATAGGAGGTCGGGGTTCTGGGAGTAGAAAACAACACACTTTATGCTGAGTCAGCTAGATTCCGAACTAAGGATCCTCCAGTGTCCTCAGTTCAGGTGTAACTTCCTACAGAGTCTGGATAGAAGAAGGCATTTGGCAAACTAGAGAAAAAAAGTCAAAATCCATTTTTTGCTGAAATTTAAATGTTAGCTAGAGAAAACTATTGGCTATTGATCAACACAGGAAAATACTTTATGTGATGGGATTATGAGTCTGTGTTTGTGCTTGTGGAGAAGACATGAATTCCCGTTTATGCCGAAAGATAAAACACTCGGTGTTGGGTATTTTGGGCACAAGCTACTCTTCTTCTCTATCATGTACGCATGTATTTTTATATATCCTAGAGTCCACATTTGTGGAGAAAATAGGACCCCACATTTAAAAGCAAAGCGCTGTAGAACTCGACTTAAAAATGCTTAAAAAATGAAGAGGTGTGAGCACATACACGTGGTTCCTTTGCTCTGCACTCGGCCCCTTCTGTTATCTGACCAGGGGGAGTACGTTCGGGAAGAGTTATCCCCATTTCCAAAGGTTTCCCCAAACTGCCACTTGTGCGCATGACCTATATGAAAGATTGAAGAGTGAGAATTTAATCAAAACCTCTAACTTCTGAGCTTGTGCTTATTTCGAGTTACTGCACGTTCTATGGAACACTAAACTTACTTTTAAAATGCATATAATTTTAAAAAGTTACTGTTACATTATTATAAACTTCCATTTTATAGTTGATTATGTTTTATGCTGTACTCTGAATGTTAAAAATCTCAAGTCCAAGTTTGTATCTTTGCATGAATAATTGCATAAGACTTTAACAATAAAAGGTGTTTTTTCCTACTAAATCTATCAACTTAGTAATTGACCTTCACTTTATCCTCTGATTTATATTTCTTTATTGTATTATATCCACAAATGTAGACATATAATGCTGCTTCGAAAATATGAATATACAATTTTCTCTAAAAATATATTTTATTCAGGTACAATTTACATAAAATGCAACAAACTCATTTTACGTGTAGAGTTTTATGTGTTTTAACAAGTGTATAAACCTTGTAGCCACCACTACAAACATGATACAGAAAACTCCCATCACCCTAAAATGCCCCCCACATTCCTTCTGTGTCGAGTCTCTAGCCCCTGAACAATTCTGTGTTCAGGTGAGCGTTGCCCACCTTTCTATCTTTAGATTATATTGATCTTTTGAACAGTTTCATATAAGTGGAATTGGAAAACATATAGTGTTTCCTTTTCATTGAATTTTTGGGGGTGATACTGGTGAACAAAATTATACAGGTGTAAGGTGCACAGTTCTGCCACACACCGTCTGTACACTGTACTGTGTGTTCACTACCTGAAGTCGAGTCTCCATCCATCACCGTTTATTCCCCCCACACCCTCCCTCTTCCACTTCCTTCCACCCTCTCCCTGGCAATCACCACACTGTTGACCCTGTCCATGAGGTTTTCTCTTTTTTCCCCCTTTTTGCTCAATCCCATAATTCTTCTACATTTTTAGTGTTTTTTCCAAACACTTACAGTCATCTTGCAATCAGTAGGGATTTTTAAAGCAATTTTTTAAAAATTAAGTTTTACAGCATAGAGCATGTATTCTTATGCTTGGCTTTTTGAAATCAGAGGAAGGCGGGGGGAGAGAGAAACATTGATTTGTTGTTGTCCCACTTATTTATGCATTCATTGGTTGGTCCTTGTATGTACCCTGACCAGGGATCAAACCTGCAGCCTTCCCTGATCAGAAGACGATGCTCCAACCAACTGAACTACCTGACTAGGGCCAGCATTTTGTTACATGAATCAGTAGTTTGTCCCCTTTTATGATGCATAATAATCCATTGTGGGGACATATAGCTATATCTTACTTTGTTTATTAATTCAACTGTTGGTGGACATTTTGATTTTTTTTCAAGTTTGGGTTATTATGAATAAAACTCCTATTAATATGCATACAAATACCATATCTGTGGAAATATTTTGTCATAGTTCTTGAATAAGGATTATCAAATTACCTAAGAGTGAAATTGTTGGGACATAAATTTAGAATTTGTTTATATTTTTATGAAACTGCCAAAATGTTTTCCAAAATGATTGCACCATATTCATACAAATCTACATAATGTTTTGTTTTTATTCAAATCTGCATAATGGTTACATATAAAACATTCAAAGCAAGAAAGTAACCCTACATGTTCAGGGGAAGCTCAGAACTCTCCTTGATGCATTGGTGTGGCTCCAGCACCCAGCAGACAAAACACACACAGAGCTCCGGGAAGGCAGCAACACAACATTGTCGTGCAAATGAGTGGATTCACATTCCCAAGTGACTGACTTGAAATACAATTCATAGAATAGATGTGATGAGTAAATGCTCTACTGTACACAAAACAAACACTCAATCTAGCACTTGGCACATAATAAAAGTTTAGTATATTTGCTACCTTATAAACACGATGTATTTGTGAACAATAAAACTGACATTATTAAACTTACTAAAATGCCATGCTGCACTTTAAAATATCTAAGTTATAAGATATATCTTGCTGTATCTCATGGAGTATTTTGGTGGTTTGGCTGAGAGTTATCTCTATGGGGATCCTAGTGCTGTATCACTTTCATTCTTCTAAATCTGAGTCAATACAAAAGGGAACATTACATTTTTTTTGTGCATCGGTAATTTTATTAATTAATTTTTAAAAATGCAAGTATTTGTTCATTCACCAGAATTCCTCTATAAGAAATAGAGGAATTTGTGGAATTGAAATTCTTACAGATGCCTTTGAAATTATAATGATTGTGATAGAAAATCTTGAAAAAATGATTGGTTTTCATTGTTAGGAATTGTTGGCTTATGTAGTAGCCTAAGACCGAGTAGAAAATATAGAAGCTGTACATGGTAAAAAGGCAAGGAAAACAGTGATTGCAAATAAAATCCAGGCAGTGATCAGGTTTTTAGTTGCAGCTGGCTAACTGCAGCTAAAGATCATGCTAGCACTCAGGTGCAGGAGGGGGTCACAGTTCCATGAGAGATGTTTCCTGACAGTCTCCCAGGTGGCCAAATACATGGGGAAGGTGGGTGGGGTGAGAGCTCCTTGGGGGTGATGGTGATAAGAACTAGTGGTTTGTTCGAAGGAGTTAAGATCAGCTAAAATCAGAAGTGTTGTCTTAGAGAATCAAAGGCCACTTTAATATTGAAATGATTAATGAATCAATAAAAAACTGTAAATAAAAAGAGGCATTAATGTGGAACACATTTTTAATTTGTGAAATCATCATGGTAATTTCCTCTTAGTCAAGACTTTTCCAAAACATCTTATTGTATTTTTTCATAAACTTTCCAGTGTGCTGGGAAATCCTCCTGGAAGAAGAATGGCAGGAAGGAAGTGTGGTGAATGAATTATGAGATAACATTAGAAAGTGATTTCTCACCTTCAGTGCAAAGGTTCTGCTGCCTGCCCACCTGTTTATCCATTCCTGCTTGGTAAACGCTTTCTTATTGAGTGTCAATTATTTGACAGGCTCTCCGCCAGACCCTGCAGATACAGATGTGGCTACAAAAGAGCACAGAGGAGCCCCCAGCCTGGCAGGAGGCACCCACATAAACTGCCAATTGTTGCTCAGTATTTTAGCTGGTGTAATGGAGGTGTGTACACATTTTTAAGGGTGTATAGTGTAAGGAGTGACTAATTCCATGTGAAATAGTATGGAGCAATTTCACCAGACCAAGGAAAAAGTCAGTAAGTCTCAGACCTGGGGGTGGGGGGGTTAGGGGGAAGCAATAAAGAATCAGACGAATAGCCCCTGGCCAACCAGCTGGGCAATAAAGATAGAACCATGAATAGAAGATTCCCCATGTGGAGCAGCAGATGCCTGGTCTCTCTCTGAGGATGTTACAAGTGAACATTGCTCCACAATACATGCGATGCCTGACTTTTTCATCTCTGGGTGGGGAACCCTTCTGCAAAGGCATTTGCCAAGCCCACAGTCTTGATGCAGACTGACTGGGCTTTGGTCCCAGCTTCTTACTGTCTGCGTGACTTTGGCAAGTTGTTTTAATCATGGTTATAGAGTTATGTGCCTTTTTAAGGATTAAATAAAATAATATAAATTAAAATTATTAGAACTATGCCCACACAAAAGTGTACTGAGTTAACTGTTATTGTATCTAGAGTAGAAAAAACAATGTTTTTTAATTCTGCTGAGGTTTGAGGCATGGGGTTTGAAAGTTGTATGCAGCTAACTGCTTGTTGGCTTCAAAAGTGACAAGGTCCCCCGGCTAGTGTGGCTCAGTGGATTGAGTGCCAGCCTGTGAACCATAGGGTTGCTGTTTCAATTCCTAGTCAGGGCATATGCCAGGGTTGCAGGTCAGGTCCCCACTAGGGGGCGCACAAGAAGCAGCACACGTTGATGTTTCTCTTTCTCTCTTTCTGCCTCCCTTCCCCTCTCTCTAAAAATAAAATGAATAAAATCTTTAAAAAAAGAAGTAACAGGGCCATCTAAAAAAGCTGAATGGTCATCAGTATTGAAGAGAACTAACAGAGAAAAGCCAGAATTTCAATCTATTTAATGATGAGAGGAATGGGTAGAGATGCTTCATTTTTGCTGAATGGATTCTTAAAATAAGTCAAGGAGACTAGAGTGTCCATTTTTGTGACTTCTTCTGATTGAAGCTTTATAGTCTCTCTGCATGTTCTAAAGGAATTTCCAAAGGCAATAGGTGTTTAGCAAAATCTAGCAAATGAATACTTAAAAAGAGAATAAAATTGTCAAGCATCATTATTTTTCAAACTGCAGGTTAACACTCAATTCTGTATTATGAAATCAATTTAAATTTTTATGACAAATACTATTTTAGATTGTAGATAATATGGGTAAGTATTATTTCATAAACTTCTGGTTTTACTGAATTCATATAGGTAATAACATGACTGACAGTGTTCTAAGAACTTTATAATACTCCATTAAGTCTCATAACTTCTTAGGAGATCAATTACCAACTCTATTTTGCAAATAAGGAAATCAAGTTGTTTAACCAAGGGGTTAAACTTTACAAGGACAGACAGTTGCTATATTCCAGAGCCAGGGTGCAGACGGGCAGTCTGGCCGGACGCTAGGAGGCATATGGCTGTAGTATAAAACATTCACCTCACTGTGGGTCTAGGTCAAAGAGTTTGAAAGCCAATATGATGAAGAGACAAGCAAGTCCTACTACTCTGAGGTCTCTCGGCAAGTGTGCTGCCTTTGCAAACCTCCCCCCTTCTTGGCAATCACAGCTAATGTTAATGTTCACATTACTTCTGAGTTTTAGCCAAATGATTGAATCTATTTAAGAATGACAGAGGATTGTACGTGTATGCAAAAGAGTAAGATGTCAAAATCTTCAAGGGCATCCTTTTAGGGAGAGAAAATGGTGAGAAGCTGGCATGTGCAGATCATGTAAAATTCTGTTACTATCTTTCACAAAAATGTATTTCAGAAAGTAAATATTTGCTATAAACTTAAATACTCCAGTTATTTTGGGAATCAAAGATAAATAAGCAGGGTCTCTTGTTCTTCAGTAGTTTATAGTCCAATGGGAGAGACAAGCAAACACAAAATAGAGGTACAATACGACCTTGCAAGTTCAACAACAGAGATAAGAGGAAATGCTGTGAGCTCTTTAGTTGTACGGAAGAATGGCCACAGTGTGGCCTGGAGGATCAAAAACCCTCATGGAGGAGGGGCCAATTCTTGACCTGAATCTTGAGAGTGGAACAAGGAAAGGATATTTCAGGCTGAGCGATGACTGTACATAATAAAGTGAAATAGTGAGACAGTGGAATATATTTATGGAGCATAACATAAGTTGTTCCAACTTACTACCCTGTTTCCTAGCAATGAGAAAGACTTTGGAGTTAAATATTCTATATTTTTCTACAACATCCTAATAACTGAAGAAATGCTGAACCTTGCCAAAATTAGCTGCATTCTCCTAGGCTCTATTGAATATGTGTAATTGAATACTAGCCCAGCTGGAGAAGGAAAACTCTACAACATTACGCCTGTTCCTAATAAATTCTGGCTGAATTGGCTTACCTAAGGGGTTAGTGTATTTCAAAGATGGAAACACTTTCCATTGATTGATTGACTGCCTTTCAAGTGAGATGCTGCAGGGAGCAGTTTTAAGCTTTCCTTGCTTGTCTCAATTAGTATGTCAAGTGTTCCCCAGCTTCCCAGAGTGGAACAAACCATGAGAACATCTTCTCCTCATCCCAGACATATGCTTTTAACAACATGTTTCAATACGCAACATTAGCTGTTGGCTACCAGAGTTCAGTATAATGAGTAGTGATCCAATATCATCTTTTTTTTTGTTTGTTTGTTTTGGATTCATTTTTACTGTAGTTCAGTTACAGTTGTCCCACCTTTTCCCCCATAGCTCTCCCCTGATTGGCCCATGCTTAGAAGTACAAGGAGGCAAGGTGATGTGTGTAACAGAAAAGGAATCCTTCAGTGTCCCATAAAAGATGTGAGCATCCCATAAATCATCTGACAACCCTGGGCAATTTACTTTAATTCTCTGAACCTCAGTTTCCTGGTCTATACCATGAGGGTGGTGGAATCATTGACAAGTTCTGGTCTTAAATGTTTGATTTTGACAGTATTTTAGGTGCTTCTTGAGAACCAAGAGAAAAGATATTTAAGGGTTAGGTAGCACAATCCTACTCTGGCTTCTCTCCTACTCCATCATCTCCAGGGAATTGAAGTTGAAGAAGTCGGTTTCTCCTGTGAAGCTGGACTAAGCTCTCTTCTGAACCCAGTCTGGGAAGTTGGACCCTCTGCTTGTACCCCTGAAATTCCATCCCATATCTGCAAAACCACACTGCTTGCATTTGCTGGCAGCCTACAGGGCTGCTCTGTTTGGCTCTCACACCAGTTTCCCTCCAGCATGGAGAAACGCTCAGGCTCTGGTGCATCAGGGAAGTGATGCCTCTCAGAGCTTGTGGAGGCTAAGAACTGCGTAAGGGAAAAGAGCAGAAAAACCCACATGACTGACGTCAAAGAATCAAGCTTTTGGGGACCTTTAAACCCACTGTACTTATGCAGATGAGTCCCCTTGGGAATACAGGTTAGTATCTACTCTTTGGAGATAATCATTAGATCTACTGTCTTGTTCTCGGTTCTTCTGGAATGCATATTAACACCAGAGAAAACCAGAGCTCCCCTGGGCTAATGATGCATATTTTACAGGTCTTTTGTTGTAAGTGCACCTCTTTGATTGGTTACCCCCTTAACTGTGGTTAAGGAAATGCCAAATCCTGCTCCTATCCTGTTGCTATAGTGATGCCAGAGCGATAAAGCCAGGCATGAAGTATTCAGGTGAAATTTTTATTAAACTGATGTTTAAATTAAACATGGACTTTATTTATTAAACTATTCAAAATCCGGTGATCGGGGAAGCTGAAGCATTACTTTCCCAAGGACCTTTGCCTTTTCCTCTTTGCTTGCTGTTTTATGCACACACGCAGCAGTGACTCACCTGCATTTTCTTATTCCCAGGTGAGAACTGACGAACCACAGTCAAGGCAGTTGATGGCCTGGAATAGCTGAAGGGTCCACCTTTTCTGGGCAACAATTTAACGTTCCATTCTTTGATGGGAGCAATCTAATTACAAAGAGACTTTAAATGTTTCTCTTCCTCCCACTTGAACACTGGCCCAAGTATGTTTAAAGTCACAATACCTATATTTTGGAAATTTGGTGTGGTTACTAGTTCCCTTTTGTAGAATGCTCACTTTTGCTGGGGTGTTTCCAGCCATATGTCTCAAGACAAAAGAAGCTAACCCATTGGTGGTAGGTCAGAAATCTGCTACTGCATCACACTCATGTACAGAAACAAAGATGTGAAATGAAATAGATGGGGATATGGGGAACAGAAGGTTTGCCTGGGTCATCACTTGAGAACATCAAATGTGGAGAACCCTCCTCAGTCCTTGCTCAGTATTGCATAGACGGGACACCAAAAAACTTTCTGTAATAGAGCAGAGAAGAACTATTTTTGGCTTTTCACACCTTGCCACCTTGGTTGTAACTGCTCACTTTTTTCAGGGTAGCACAAAAGCAGCCATGAACAATGTAGAGGAGAATAAGCATGGTCATCTTCCAATCAAACTTTGTTCATGAACAATGAAATTTGAATATAATGATTTTCACATGCCACAAAATATTATTATTCTTTTTTTCACCCCACTCACCATTTAAAAATGTACAAATTATCCTCAGCTCAGGGGCCACTAAAATAACAGGCTGTGGGCCCATTTGGCCAGCAGGCTTCTGTTTGTCCACCTCAGCATAGAATGTTAAGAGAGTGAAATCAGGTCAGATTGTCTTTCTCAGAATTCTGGACTCTTCCTCTCTACCTGCTTTGCGCAGTTAATTTCTCCATGTCTTGGTTTCCCCAGGTGTACAGTGAAATTGATAATAATAGCTACTGCTGGAGCTTTTACAGTTTAAATAAGGGGATAGATATACAGTGGTTAGAATTGCTTCTGACATAGTAAGTGCTCACCAATCAGAGTAATTCTCATCCACAGACAGCCTCAGGGCACAACAGGAGATGCTGTGTCATCGTGGGGCAAGACATCTTTGGGCTGCCCAAAGAGCCCATGTAGCTGGGATCGAGTATATACCCACCCTTCCTTCTGCAGGCACCAAAGCGAGGCAGCCTGCCTGCTACCCACTTGCCTTGGCTGCCTACTCCTGGCCACCATCAGTGTCCCCCTTGTGACAAATGTTTCCCTGTGGAAATGGCTGCTTGTGCTCTATGGGCCAGCACCTTCTGTCACACACAATGTAATCAGTTTTATTTGCCTTCCACTGCACTTTCTAAGGGTTGACATGGTGATTTTAGGACTAGGCTCATCATTTTCAGATCTTATGACGGCCATTTTTTATACCCCATAAATCCAGACAGGCAAAATTTGCTGAACATTACGCAGCTGTTGGGCAGCCGAGAACTGCCCTCCCAGAGTTGTCTGTGAAAATAATAGTTTTTTATGGTGCTTGTTGTTTTCTCTCCTTCTTTCACTGCTCCTGTTTGTTTCTGGCTCCTGGTCCTTTAAGGAATTTCGAGCTGAGGAATATATATTTTTTGAGGGAGAGTATAGAGCATATAGAAAAAGCATGTTTTATTTGGAGGAATTTTGAAAATATCTAGAGGTTATTCTCTGATGATTTACTTTCTATTTAGCTTTCTTTTTGATAATTAGTTTAAAATCTTTCAAATTAATTTTTCCAAGAAAGACCATATCAAAATCTTATTATTTTTTTTTTAAAGCCACAAGCCACAAGAAGGAATCTGTACCAAAGTATCCTCTATAACTTTGGGAAAGCCAGGTATTTATTTGGAGAATTTCACAATGGAAACCACTGATGACACTTCTTATTGCTTCTTAAAGATGGTATCAGACATTTTCTAAGACTAATTATTTTAGTAAGTATGTGATTCCTATTTTTTTTGTGTATGATTCCCTACTGAGTAGTCTTGTAATTAGTTCAGTTTTTAAAAACTTTATTAAATTATTCATTTATTTAAAGCACAAAACAGGTTCTGGAGTCAGTTCTAATCCTAGCCCCATCACTTACTAACATTTTGACACAAAATGTTATTTAAGTTCTTTTTGCTAAATTTCCATCTCTGCACAAAGTGGGGGTGGGGGTAATAATCATACTCTTCTCATAGAATTGTTGTAAAAATAGAAGTCATAATTCACATAAAGCTCTTAGATAGTGCTTAGTACAGAGTGACACTTTAATCCATGTTAGCTCTTTGCAATCATTATTTATTTGTCCCTACTATGCTCAGACCTTGGCCTCTTTTTTTTTGCTAGGTATGTGACCTTGGGCAAGTTACTTAACCTCTCTGAACCTCAGGCTGCTCATCTGTAACAGAAAGATAATAATAGTACTTACCTCATGGCATTGGAGTAGAAAATATGTTAAAAGCATTTAAAGCATCCATATTAAGTCCCAACATAAAGTAAGTGCTTAATCCAGGTAGCTATTATTATATTTATAATTAGTCAATGCTTTAAGTTCTAGGGATTTTGACACAAAAGATATAGCCATGCACAAATTTGTAAAGGAAACCATGAGTAAGCCAATAATTGTAACAGAATGTCATAATGGTGATGACAGACGTGTGTACAGATGGTACTTAGCTTAAGGTAACAGCCCACAGTCAATTTTCATCCTTTAAAACCTGATGGGGTCAGAGTGCTTTTATTTTGAGTATAGACACAATATTCTTCCTAAAAAGCAGAAGGTAGGCCGGCTCACAGTAGAGGGTGGCTCTGTGGGCCAAAGGAAAGCAGGAGATGTCAGAGAGACCTGGGCCCAGACTCCCACCTTGCTATTTGCTGGTGAAATTTCTCAGCATTTTAGTAGCTCTGTTTTCTTCTTAATAAAATGGAGATGATCTTACATAACTGCATTATAGCTGGAGAATAATATTCACTCCCTGTCTGGCATATGGGAGGCATTTGGAAGCTACAGTGATTATCAGCTAGGAGTTTGAAAAAAGAAAAGACCACTGCCAGATTAGTCACCGGGTTAGAAAAGTAATTACCTATCGATTCAAGTAAAGCATTGTTTCCTGGCTTCTATAGACAAAACTTCAACATTCTAGTGCTTCAGACTTACAGATGTTCAAAAATACAAATGACTATTGTAGAGATATAGTAATTTAGTTCACAGGAAAAATATGACTAAAATTGATAGAATAATTATTTTTTAAAAGTAGTACATTAGCTAATCCTTGATACGAGCCTTAACTGATGATTATTAAGCAATGTTTTCCAAAGTGTTTTATGGAAAACACAAATGCTACTAAAACCCAAGTGCTAAGATATTCTGCAGTTTAAACACTTGGAGAAATTTTGGTGTAAACATTTCTGCTACAGAAAATTTCGTATCTTTTAAGATAATAATACATATTGGGTGCCTCTATGAAAAGATGTAGTATATAACATTTGCCCAATGACTTTGACCATGGAATTCTCTCCTCTTTGTCCCCTGCCGTGTGTGTGTGTGTGCGCGCGTGTGTGTTTTATGCCCTCATTTAGTAGGAATCATTTTGAAAAGCAAAGCTTTATTTTTTATATGCTCATATAACACCCATGTATGTCTGTTACATTACCTCCTACTGAATTCTTGCTGTTGTCCCAAAGGTCAAATATAATACCACGCTAGACACAGAGGTCTTCTTCGTATCTCCTAGAACTTACAGGAGTCCTTTGAACTGTCCACAGTGAGTTCCTAATGAGTATTTTAAATTTTTTTAAAGGAAACTCTGAAAGCATCAAATTTACACTTTGAAATAGGTAGAAAAAAGCAAATAATAAAAAAGTAAAAGTGGTAGCTGAAATCCTTTGCAAATATGTACTCCAAAAACAGTCTTTCATCTTGGATTTGAAAGAATTCTGTTTTGTGCACTAATAAAGGTTTCTTCTCTGTATGATTCGAGCTCATTGTATAACTTATGTTCAGATAATGTTCAGGTAATGCTTGTACAATGCTCACAACCAGAAAGAGGGGCTGTACATCTATTGCATGGGCAGGGATATGATGCCTGAAAGCAAAAGTGTTCTTTTGAGGAAGAATCAAGAAAACACCCATGGCTAAGGTCAGCCAACTAGAACATTCTATCACTCACCTCCTCCCCCATGGCATGAGTTGCAATGTGCCTAAACAGACAATGAAGGACCCACATGAATTCTTCAAGTCAGGGTCTACCTGGGAATAAAGAAACACACTTTTGGTCAAACTACTGTTTCCATAGCCATTCACAGTCTGAATTTATGTACTCACACAAAACCCAGAGTGCTCATGAACCTTTCCAGATCAGTGAACAGTTTCATGGCAAGACTTACTCCATACTGGCAGGCATGCTTGATGGCTCAGCTGTCCTGGGCTCTGTGTGAGTCACCGAGCCTGAGGGATGCATCTACACCAGGGCTTTGCAGCTCCAGCAGATGGCGGTCCTGGTTTTACATGGTGTTTTGGGGATAACCACTCAGTTCTCAGTGGGGAATATAAATTAATAAATTCAGTAAAGGCTGTAATTAAACAATTGAATACCCATAAAAGTAGTCAGTAACTGATTCTACATTTCCAATTTGCCCCCTCAAATGGAATTTGACTTGCCACACTGACACCACTCCATGTACACTGCATTGATGAAGGGAGGCAGGACCCCCCCCCCCCCCCCCCACACACACACACAGAGCTCATTTAGACTACATCATCTTCAAGGCAAGCCAACTGAGCACCTGGAGGCTGCCCTTCAGTTTCTCAGTAGCTTTTCTTTTGTCCTCAAGGCAGAAGTGTTAATTTAGAAACACCTTGTTCTGCCCTTTCTTTACATTTTGAGAATCTGTTATTTTTAAGCAGTTTAAGACAGTAATTACAAAGGTGCTCTATTTTTATTTTTTTTAAATGTGAGATACTTGGTTGTTAAGATTTAACTTCATTGCTGAAGGATATTTTGTGAGAAAAAAATAGTTAATGTTACAGACTTATTTGTTCACCAATACCATATTTTTCTTCCGTTTGCTCCCAGGGACCTTATCCTCACGCTAAAATAATTTAAAGCCTACTAAAGTCTCAGCCTTGCCCGAGACCTGATGATGTGGAACTATGGTTAGTATCCCCACTTTGGAGGTGTGAAAACAGACAAGGAGGTGATGAGAAGTTCACTTACAGTTGCCCAGCTTAGGTGGAGGAGAGCTGGGAATTTATTGTGGGTGGTCTTTTCCTGGAGTCTGTGTTCTTAACTGGGCCTACTGTGTAGAACAGACCCAAGCAGGATGGAAAAAAAATGTACATATAAGAGCTGCAAAAAAAGAAAAAAAAAAGTCACTGTCTTTTCTGAATTCTAAAGTAAAAGTTCCTAAAATGTTTGGAACTATAGCAACCACTGCAACTGTCTTCTTCCCTGCGACACTTAGAAGGAGACGGCATCGTTAGGACACATAAATGCCACTGCATCCTGTCAGACATTTGTCTCATTTCACTGCAGTCACTCTTCATATATTGTAATCAACATCTCTACATGACAAGCAAATTTTGACAAACTAATTCCTTTTTCATTGCTGGAAATGCAAGACAACAAAAGCAAAGATAGAATGCTGTGGTGGTTTCATTAACATTACGTTTCGTCTTGCGTAGCATTCTTAGTAATGAAGACAAAAAAGTGTTTAGTTGGTAATATAATCAGATTGATGAATAACCTTTAAAGTAAGACCGACAAGAGGAATTGTGAGAAGTTCAGGTTCACGTGCTGTGCTATTCAAGAAACATCAATTCTGTGGCCAAAGTAAATTCTGTCTTGTTTCCTCCACTTCTACAGGTCCTTAGGATTCTTACCAAGTTCCCCCCCCCCTCAGAGTTTTCCTTCCCTCAACTGGAAAAATGCCCTGTGGTAAACCAGTGAACCCCTCTTTGTTGGATTGACCCCTGCACGATCCACAGCCTGGTTCACGTCATGATAAGTTCATGTGAATCTCAGCGTGCCAGTCCCTGCCCACCCACAGCTCTGTTTGTATCAGTCTCCAGTTCCTGTGGCTGTCACACCCAGCTGATGGGCACCCAGGGTCCCAACGAGCTCTCATAATACTGCATAACTTTCCAATAGTCAACATGCTTTGCCTGTAAAATTTGGCTTTCTGTATTATCCTTACTGTTTCTGCTTAAGAGTTTGAGGACATTCTTAACACCCACATTGTAAGGGCAAAGTTTCCAAAGTGCTTGTAGACAAGGTAGAATGAAGCCATCTACCACAAAATTAACTCTTTTAAAGCCCACCATTATGTTTGATAATATTCTCATACCTTGGGAAGAAAGCAGCATTTTCTGCTGGTAAGCATGATTTGTGCAGGGAGTGTTTCTTAGAAATTGTGGCAGGCATTGCTATTTGCTTCCCGATAACACTTCCCCTGAGAAATGTGCACAGCTCTGGGCTGTAATTCTCAGCTTCTCTTGAAGCTCTGAGATACAAATGGAAGTTGCTCTTCAAAATTTCCAAGAAGTCTCTCAGAAAGCTGTAATGGAGCTAAGAGGTAAGGTCTTTGAATTTTACCTCTTCCTGGAAAGCAGGTATAGTGAGTGGAGATCTACCATTCTGGACCCTTCAGTAATTTTGAAGATGCCCTGCCTCATGTCATTGATAGAAAAAGCCTGGATTTCTGATGTTCATGAACACACCAGCTTTAGACTTCCTACTTTTATATTTTTCTTATGCAAGAGAGAAAAAAATTCTATTTTGTTTAAGGAAATATTTTATTTGTTTGTTTGTTGGTTTAAAGTTGTGTGTAGATAAACCCAATTCTACCCAATAGAGAAGTTAACTTAAGTGACTGTCCAATCAAATGTTAAGTGACATAGTACAGGTAAGATGTCATTAGAAATTTGGTAATACTTTATAATAAAGACCATTACACAAAACCAAAAGGTTGTTCCTCAAGTTTTTAATCTTAATTAGGGTGGATTGTTTGTTAATAATTTACACAATAGAAATGCAACTCAAGATTGCTATGAATAAGTAATTGGAAGATAATGAAAAGAAGTTATGTAATGGTCAATGTAGCCAGGCTGAACTACCTTTCTCAGAATTCTCTTTCCGGATGGGGTGGACAGCAAGAGAGGTCCTGGTAGGATAAGTGGGCGCAGAAGTGAAGCTCCAGTCATTCTGTAACATGTACAATGTGCTGCATACCGGGGGTTCACCTTATAAGTCAGGGCAGTAGCCAGGTCTACAACTATTCCACGTTCCTCTGGATCCTCCTCCAGCTTGTCTGAATCCTGGCCCAGGCGTGTGTGTTTAATTCTATGCTGGAAGGTCCAGATCTCTTCAGGCACTCACATCATCAAGGTCAGAGGCAATAGGGTATGGAACAGATTTCACTCCTTTTTCATGGACTCCACACTTACGGACTCCAGCCTTTGATTGCTGTTCCCCACTTTACCTCCACCTTCCCTTCCTGACTGAATAACTAGTGGACCTCAGGCTCTAACATCAGGTGCAAAGACAATAACCTTACAATTCCCACAGGTGCAGAAGATCAAATCCCTGTGATAAATCTATTCCTATTATGGGTTCCCTTAATGGCTCTTCTTTTCTGATTGAATGCTGGCTGATACAATGTACCCTTTCAAAATAATCTGATGTTTAAGAGATATAAAAAAGTGCAAGGTAGGCCAGTTAGGAATAAGATGCCAAAAATAACACATAAATAGACAGAAGCAGAAGAGGAGGAGTTTTGTGTATCATTCTTGATCTCATTGATTATTTAACAGATATTTATTGGGTGATACTTAGATGTAAAGTACTGCACTATGTTCTACGTTAAAATGATGGGCAATAGATTTGGTCCTGGCTAACCTAGTACCAGTTCTAGGTATTGGTGATACAGCAATGAACAAAGAAAATTTCCCTGTCCTCGTGGATCTTATGTTCTAATTGGTCGAGGCAACCAATGAACATACAAATAAATTGAATATGTGTATATCAGATCATAGTAAGAGAAACAGAGAAAAACCAAATAGAGGTAATCCATTCATTACATAGTAGAGGCAAGGGTCTAGAGACTATGTATGTAAAATGACTGACCCACAGTAGACCTCCCATAAAGTCAAGTCATTGTTGTTTTTATCACTATTCTGTCATGGGGATGAAAAGAGGGACATGGATAAAAATGTCCATGAGAAAGGAATAATTAGAACTCAGCCACTAATTACTCTTGATGTTTAAATGAGGGTGAAGTAATTAGATTTGAATTCTAGCCTCTAGATTGTGAGGACATTAAAAAAAAAAAAAGACGTAGTTCTCCGTATGGGTGAGATAGTAAAACAAAACTCCATTAATTATTAGAGCCAAAGAAGATAATGCTGTGTGGAACTTGGCTGCGAGGAACATAAGGAAGAAGGTAAGGCCACTCACAAGATAAAACCCTGTATCCTTGTTGAACCTGAATTTCTGAAGAACTCTAATGAGGAATTTAAACAAGGTGAAAATTGATTGAATAGTCACTTTTGCTTGGAGAGACTGAACTCCAAGCCTGCATGGCTCCATGGTCTTCTGATCCTGGCATGCATCTCCTGGTATCTGGACTAGACCATGGATGGCATCAGGAGAGCAGCCTGGGTCATGGTGGGGTTCATTTTGCATCACAGACCACTGTGGCTAATGGGACCTTTGCGTCGGACTGGAGCTGGGCACCAAGCTCTGCAACTACTTGCCCTGCAAGCTTTCCCTGAAGCCACTGCACACTTTTTAGATGCCATCCCCACTTGCCCTTAATGTGTAAATACACAGAGTTGAAGAAAATGAAAAGACCTAATATTCATCTTCAAGAAACTTTTATTTTTCCAGTGCAGAAAACTGAGTAGTAGATGCCATGCTGTTAAGAGAGTTAAAGAAAATGGTCGGCAATTAATAAAACCAAATGACATCTGATGGCTTCATTTCAGCAGCAGATATTGTACATGATAATTGCACTTCCAATAGTTGTACAGAGCAACAAGTCACTGATTGTCCTCCTTTGTGTGGTGAAAGGGAACCGGTACTGCACAATTAGTGAGGAACTGAGGAGTGGGTGAGGAAACAGTGACGGCAGAAATGGGGTGAGGGGCTGTTGTGCCCGTTGGTCACCATGCCCACAGATGACAACAGAGGATGTTCTCAGCTTATCTGGCTAAGTGAAACATCCTCATTTATACCCACATTTGTAGTGAATTATGTGGAAACAGATTCTTCAGCTTTCTAATGGAGAAAATATCAACGATCCAGCAGTATTTCCTTGAAGAAGATATCCTATGAAAAGGTTAAGATGAACACAAAGACTCTTTCAGTTTGGAGCCCCGAGAAAGCAAATCATTAACATGAGCATTCAGAATAGAGAGCACTGAGATGCAGACAGGAGCTATTTTTCTCGACCCTGGTATGTACTGAAATGTGGAAAGTCCTGACACTCTGTTTGGTAAGAGAAGTTATTGAAGACCAAACACACCCTAAACCTGGAACTGATTTAGGATTAAGGTTTTCTTTCTTTCTTTCTTTCTTTCTTTCTTTCTTTCTTTCTTTCTTTCTTTCTTTCTTTCTTTCTTTCTTTCTTTCTTTCCTTCTATAAAAAGCTTTATTGGTTTCTCTTTTAAATACAAAAATTAATAAAGCATGGTAGCTTCTGCTTTATTTTTTAATTTAATCTTTATAAGGGTACTAATTGGTAATGGAAAAAAATACAAAAAAATGGATTAAGGTTTTCAACAGGAGATTCTATGAAACTTATAAGGAAATGGAGGCATAGAAAAGTTAGACCCCTTTCCTGAACTAAGGGGAGAGACTATATGCGGTGTTCTTTAGGATAGCCTTGCTTGACACAATGACCCAGGATCACCACCCCCAAACCATTTATCATGATCATATGCTGCTCCTTGAGAGCAATAACCAACATTACTCAATATCTTGTTCTCAGCACTTAGAACAGTGGTTGGCTTAAACTAAGAAAAGTGACAAAGTACTTTGCATTGTGCCAGGTATTGTTTTAGACTTTTCTACTGTACCCACCATGTGGTCCTCCTGACAATCTCATGTGGTAGGTGTTACTATCACTCCCTTCCAACAGATCCACAGAGAGGCTGCACAACGGCCTCAAGTTATACCGTTTTTCAGAAGCTGTGTATAAGCATCCTGTATGACTATGAAGAAATGGTTACCCTAGAAGAACAATATCTGTATAACTGTATGTGAAAATGCTCACCGAGGGGAGCAGTACTTAATCTTTTCTTACTGATCCCTTTTGAATTGAGAAAATATTTGTATTACAAATACACACAGGAAGGTTTTGGGACTCACTTATGACAGAATTTTGGAATACCAGAAGATATGAATTTTTATTATTACTTAAAGATAAAATAAAGTTTCTTATGAATATGGTTGGAAATAAAATATTTGTGTAAAAGAACAAAACATCTTGTGTACTACTTCAACTTACGTAAATACTTTATGTAAGCTGTACTACATTTCAACTTCTCAACTTACGTAAATACTTTATTTCAGTTCACAATAGGAGAAGCATTCAGCAGCCTTTGTACTAAATTTTAAGAGGAGATGAGATAACATGAAACTTTTTCTTTATTAAAATTCTGTTTTCATGACCATTATTACCTGCAACCTTCACAACAACCCTAGTATAACAAAGATCAATATTCTAATTTCAATTTATAAATGAGAACCTTGAATGTCTTATTGACTTGCTGAAAAAAAAGCAAAGGTAGAACATTATGTGTAACCAGCACTTCTGAGTCCAAAGTCCAATGCCACCTTTTCAGCTCCATTTAATAGTTTGAGATATTTTAAAGACCATTGCAATACATTTGCATGTAGAAAGATAAATGATGGAGAAAGATCAAGTGTCTCAGTTGTCTGGGATGAAAGGAGTTCTCTGAACATGGGGATTTCAGTGCTTAAGTCTAGAAAGTCCCCAGAAAACTGAGACTAGTGGGTCATTTTTTGTAAACCTATTTGTTTATATGATTTGAGAGAAACCCAAACAACAGTTACTGGTTTCAATGGCCATGGGCACATATATGGAAGGGGGAGAGAGAGAGAGAGATAGATAGATTAGCATGCCATTAGGTGAGTTGTGACTGAGAGTGAATTGACAAATAAAATGCTTTAAAAGTGGGAAGAAATAAACATGGCAAAGTGTGAATACTCTTTCAACTCATTAAAAACATAATCTAAAAGTGTAGGAGCATGGAAAAGCTTTGAGGAGAGGGAAGTTAGTGACCAGTGAGGTCTGAAATACTGTTCAGAGACAGATGGGACATTTTCCCTGGGTAGTTAATGAGAGTGTGATGAAGCTTGGAGGAAAAACACTGTTTTTCACCATTAAATTGAAAGTATAAATGGAATTTTTATAATTATACCAGTATGGAGTTGGAACATTAAACTTACAATTTCTTCAAGATAGTAACAATTGCTAAAAAAAGAAACAAAAAACAAAACAAAATATCAACAATTGCTAACATGGACTGAAAACCTGCTCTGGTGAAAGCAGTATTGTAGATACTTCACATTTAATCCTCACCACGTTCTGTGAAGGAGATACTCTTATCACCTCCACTTTGTACATGAGCACCTGAGGCAAATGCAAGGTGCCACCTCCACAGCGAAGCTGGACTACAAACCCAAGTCAATAGTTCCAGAGTCCAGGTGCTTAGTCTCCATACTGCAACCAGGTAAGGGTATGACGGGAAGTGGGCTACTTCTGCTTATTTACAGCTCTCACTTTGAAATCATTACATAATGTATGAGAAGTAGCTGGCAAGTGCCATTTGGAGGAAGAGCTATTGGAGGATTACGGGTGAAGTTTGGGAAGAAGCATTGACTGATGCATTATTAACGGGACTCTTGGACACATTATTCTCTCTTTCTCCTTTTATTCTCAGGCAGAGTCTTCCTTTAAGGGACAGGCTCTGGGCTTCGTCAGCTCCCGTGTTGTTAGCATATGTAAATGAGATGAGAAGAAAATAAAATGTCAATTTCATGTAGTAATTCCATTGTCCCCCACCACCTTGGTTTCCCTGAGGAAATCTGTGGTTCATTCTGTACCTTACCTTATTTCTTTTTAAATAAAATTTTGTTGAGGTATATTTTCCATAATTAGAATATGGGAGTGGGTTAATGGCTAATTTATTATAGCAATAGAGGTATTCCTGTAGAAAGGTCTGTGCGGTTTTTGATATTCAAGATGGAGGTGAGAGAATGTTCTCTGCCTTTGTGATTGATTATATTAAAAGCCACAGGGGTCAATTTTTTTTCTATACAATGATATTTAAATGTGAGTCACAGTAAACAGGACATTCTGGGTTCAGAGAGTTTTACATGGGCTTTTGTATAGAAATGGGTTATTTCAGATTTTTCCCAAGACAGTAGAGGAAAGTACCAATGTATGAGTACAGTGAGTAAGGTTCCTACGTATTACAAGCCACACATTTCCTGTTTTAAAAAGCAACTGTAACTGAAAAATAACAAGGAAAATTCTTAAAGAAAATAGGTGGTATACTTCATTGGTTATTATACAGATATAATCAGATGATCTATCTGGCTAGAAGAAATATTTATGAGATCAATCATTGTGGGGTGCCAATGAACCATTATTTCATAGTCCTACCTCAAATTGTGCTGCCAGAATCCAGAGATTCATTTGGTTTCTAGAATATTATGTCTCTCAAAAATGATTCTCTTAGTTACTGTATTTTGTTAAGGTGAATCTATATGAAATCATGTTGCTGAAGTCAACCAGGTCTCAAAGCCTCTAACTTTTCAGAAAAATAAAAATTATAAAGATTTTTTTAAAAAGTTTATGCAGGATCAGCATTTTATGGTTATGGGAGAAAAAGCAGAGGCTTTGGAGTTAGACAGACTTGGATTCAAATCCCACTGCTCCTCTTCTTAGCTGTCATTGGTCATCTATTGTCTTCATTTTGCTTATCAGTGAAACAGAAATGATAAAGCCAACCTAACTCATAGAAGTGTGAGAAGTAAACTAGATCATGGAAATATGAACCCGAATAAATGCTAGACCAATAGTAGGCATATATTTATTTCATAAACTTCTTGTGCAGTTTCCTAAAGGTCTTAGACTTCCTCATGGGCAAAAATAGAACAAAACCTGATTTATATTGCAGGGACAAGTTTCCCAAAGTTTCTCCTGCCTCTGGACTTAGAGTTGTCTGGTTACACAGACCATCACATTGAACTTGCTGCACCATCCTTGGACAGAGCCCAATTTGCTGGAAGAAAATGTACTTATAGGGTTTATTCAGCTAATGTAAGTCTAGTCTGAGCCTTTGAATTTTAATTTCTTCCTAAGAGCTGGTCAGAAAATATTTCCACATATGTGCCACATGAACCCAGGGATGGCAGTTAATGTCCTAGTAATTGTACATTAATGCCAAAAAATTGTTAACAATTTTAAAGTTAAAATATAATCTTATTATACAGTTAACAGATGAAATGTTGGCATTTGACAATTTATTTCTTGGAGCTTTTTCAAAAGCATACTGAACAAGGCAACCTGGAACCAAGAATATAGGGAAAAATTAACCCTATTTTTTAGCATACTTTAAAATTGATATTATCTTTAAGTACTCAGAAGGATATGCATGACTTCATGTACACTTGCGTCCCCATTTATGTGACCCACCTGGAAAAACTCCCAAAGTACAATTGTTATTAACACATTCCATAAAATTCACATTTCCTTCTTTTGAGGGGGATGGTAAATTTTGAGGGCAATTACAAGAAACTGAATAATGGTTGTCCTTTAGAACCCTTTTCTTTGGTATTTCTGTTCCTTTGCTTTTATCCCTGTCCTTTTACATCTTTATTGGAGGCATTTATTGTAATTGGACATTTCTAATTGAAATGAGGCTCTCAGAAGCTATTGCCACAAGCACAAGGGGGGAAATGTTAAGTTTCAGAGTAATTAACAGTGTTTTAAAATTATAGAATGATTTTATGAGCTTCCCAATCAAGACAATTCAGATAAAGTTACTGAGACTGGGGAAAACTTAAAATATGCTGTATGTTTTAAATTATTATGTTTGCTTATATTTAAATAACATATTAGCTTATTTTGATAAGCCCATAAATCCAAAGTGACATATAGAAGGTGGTTTAATGTTTTATTAAGTAGATATTATGATGGTCTAGAAAATGGTAACCCAGTTGATGGAAAGGGAGTTTATTCAACAAGTTTATGACACCAAATAATTGAGTTGACTCAGAATTACATCGATAGCTTTTCTGCCTTATTAATCCCCTTATTCTTCACCATTGCTAGATTGCTCTATTTTCAGTTTCTGACACTTGTCATAATTCCCTTAACTGTTTTTTTTTTTTTTTTTTTTTTTTTGCACAAGCTCTTCTCTCTGCTTGGAACATTCTTCCTGTGCACTGAAAAGCCCATATTCCCTGGCTAATGCTTTCATGTATCCATCACTCAGTCATCCATTCATTTATTTGGTATCCAAGTACAGCCAACGGGAGTGTACATGCAAGGTGTGGTGGGAAAGAGTCACCGTCATGAACAAGACCTTCAGGGCTCCTCTGCGCAGGGCATTTGCAACTCTAGCAGAAGGGCTTTCTCCCTCCTCTTCCCCTCCTGTGTTTCTTCTCCACTTGCTCCTGATAGGAAGCGGTTGTTAGACGAATAATTTTGACATTAAAGAGAAAAGAAATCAATAGTCACAGACACAGGTTCGGTATTCTTATAGATTTATTTACCTAAAAAACTATAATTAGCCAACAATTCTAAGAGTCCATCACCAGCCATTCTTACCCTGAAAACACAGCCATTCTTACCTTGACCTTGGGTGCACAATTACCTCTGTGGAGCAAGAGCACACTGAGTTGGTGGCAGAGGATTAAAAAGCTGAAATAGGAGAGAGAAAGTGGAGAGGCCATCCCAGATCATCATCGGTCTCTGAGTTAAAAGTCTCTCCTAGGAGTTGCTATGTCACTCTGATCACACTGTAATGCATTGACATTACCAGTGCCTTTGCCCATTTTCTCACCAAACTCTAAGATACCGATTCATCTTTGTGTCCTTGGAGTCGGTCTCAGAGCTTAGCACATAGCAGATGCTCTGTAATTATTTGTTGAACTAGTGAATGAACCAGAGAAGCCAGAGGCTGTGAAGGTGACCAACTGCACAGCTCCAGGGGAACCATTCACAGAGATTGTAGTGTGAATGGTGCTGACTGAAGTTGTCCATTGTACACCATACGCCATGATGCTGAGAATGAATTAATAATGTACTATCTGATAAATAATAATCTATGGCAGAGTGTCTAACTTCCGATACTAAAGGTATTCCACTTTTACTTTTGGTGCTTGGTCAGTCTTTTAAGAGTGAGGGAAACTGTAAGGGAAAACCTGCCTGTACATACCCACAATACACAATCTACTTATTTGCTGCTGGCATATGGAAAGTAAAATGGAATTTAGACTCAGACAGACTTAGATTCAAGTTAGGATCTTGTCAGTAGGTGGATGGCCACAAAACATCAATTTTCTACTCGTAGTCTCAGTTTCTTTATTTGTGATATGAGGATAAAAACATCTAGCTCTTGTTTTTGTGGTCTAGAAATCTATCCATTTTATTGTTCTCTACAAATAAACTTTTGGCTATATTGTTATTTTGTACTTATTTTTCTTTTATCTATTTCATTGATCTCTATTCTTATCTTTATCATTTCTCTCCTTGTATTTGATTTGATTTTCATTTGCTCTTCTTTTTCTATTTCTTAACGTGGAAATAGATCTAAGATCATTGAGTTTAGATCATTTTTTAAAAATAAAACACACATTCAGGACTCCGAATTTCCTCCTAAGCACAGCTCTGGCAGTGACCCACCAATTTTATAGTGTGTTTCCATTTCCATTCAATTAAAAATGTATTCCAATTTCACTTGTGATTTCTTCTTTGACCTTTTTGTATTTTGAAATATGTTGCTTAATTTCCTAATAGTTGAGAATTTTCCAGATATCTTCTTGTTCTAGCTAAATTCTGTTGTGTTCAGAGAATATATTTTGCAGGAGTTCAGTTTTATTTTAACCATTATTTGGACTTGTTTTGTAATCCACAATATTTTCTGTTTTGTTGAATGTCTTCTGTGAACTTGAAAGCAATATAGAATCTGTGGTTGTTTGGTGAAATGACATAAATATAAAGTAGGTATTTTTGGTTGATAGTGTTGTTCAAGTCTTCTGTAAATAACTATACTGATTTTTTTTCTTGTTCTACCAATTACTAAGAAAAGACTGGTAGATGTATCTATTTTTTTCAGTTTTATTAGTGTTTTACTCTATTCTGAAGTTGAATATATAAGTTATTTATTTAAGGCTGTTATAAGTGAGTTCTTTGTCATTATGAAATGTGCCTGAGTATATCTGGTAATATTCTTTATTTTTAAATCTACCTTGTCTAAAATAGTATATCCATTCCAGCCTTTTTGTTTTTAAATGTTTGCATGGTATAAGTTTTTCCATTATTTTATTTTTAATCCATGTGTATCTTTAAAGTCAGGTTTTTGTAGGTAGCATGTATTTGGTTCTTACTTTTTAAATTCAGTTTGACAGTCTTTGCTTTTTATTTCAGATTATAGACAATTTACAGTAAGTGTGATTAGTTATATGTTTGGGTTTTAAACCACAAACCAGCTATTTATTATCAATTTGTTCAATTTTCTACAATCTTCTACTTGTTCCTTCAATTAATCTAAGAAAGGATTTTAATTTCTTGGATTAATTGAATTTTTTGTTTTACTTTGATTTTACCTTCAACATTGACTTATTAATTGTATGTATTTTAAGTTTTAAGTGGTTCCTCCAGAATTTTTAACATATTTCTTTGACTTGTCACACTTTAATATTATACCACTTCATGAATAGTGTAAGAATCTCAGATAGTATGACTGTCTTCTTTCTTGTTTTTTATGCTATTAAATATTTTACTTTTTTATATACTATAAATGCTATAAAAGTATTATTTTTGTTTTAAATGGTTAATTTTCTTTTAAGAGAATTAAAGAAAGTAGAAAACATGTCTTTCATCTTTACCTACCTACTTATTATTTCCAGCATTCATTCTTTTGAGGAAAGTAGTATCTTTTTTTTTAAATACCTGAATGACTTCCTTTAAAGTTTTATTTATTGCAGATCTGCTAGCAATGAATGATCTTCTCTTTTGACTTGTGTTAAGTAAAGTCTTTGTTTCCAATTAATTTCTGAGATAAATTCTGCTGGGTAAAGAATTTTAGGTAGAAATTTTACTTTTTTTACTTTAAGGATGTTGTTAAGTTTTCTTTTACCTTGGATAGTTTCTGAAAAACAGTATGTAGTAATTTTGATTTATTTTTATGTATGTAATAATTTCTTTTTCTCTGGTTGTTTTTAAGTTTTTCTACTTATTATCGTATACCTAAGAGTATTTTCTTTATGTACATACTCCTTGGGATTTGTTGAGTTTCTTGGAAGTTAAGGGTTAAAATTTCTATCAAATCCATAAAATTTTTGTTTATTATAATTAAAACCCTGTTTTGTCCTACATTCTTTCTATTTTATTTTTGGAACTTCAATTACAATATGATAAACTACTTGGCATTGTCCCATAGGTCATTGTGTCCCTATTGTTCTGCATTTTATACAATTTGTATTATTATGTTTTCAAGTTAACTGATCGCTTCTTCTATACTGTTTAATCTGCTCTTAACCCCACCAAATATATGTTTTAACTCTATGTTAAAATAACTTTCTGGGTCTATTTTATAACCTTCTTGTCTTCCCTCACATATTTGTTTTCCTCTACCTTATTAAACATGTAGAACATATTTTTAATAGTGTTTTAATGGATTTGTCTGATAATAATATCTTTTTTTTTTCTACAGCCATTTGTATTAATTGATTTTCTGGTTACTTGTCATTTTTTTCCTGCTTGAAATTTTAGTTGGATACCAGAAATTTTTTAATACTATGTTTTAGAATCTGGATTTGTTGCGCTATTTAAACAATGTTTAACTTTGTTCTAGCACAGATTTACTTGGTTTCAGTTTTATACCTTCAGGCATTGCTTTTAAGATTTGTTAAGGGAGATCCAGAGTAGCCTTTATTTAAAAGCACATGTCCCAAGGAACTTACGTGAACACTACAATAGGGCTTGGCTAGTGTTTCATTTTCATTTTGATTTTTCCAAATTTGAGAGCAATGCTCAGCATTTGGAAGCTTCTCCACAAATCTGCTAGCTGGGTGGACAGATAAGTAAATGTGTTGGTTTGTTTGATTAATGGAAAAGAGGCTACATTTGGCTTCAACAAAACCGTTTTTGAAGCTTATTTGTCAGCATGTAAGTAAAACTACTAGTAGGTTATTTATTCGGTATTTTAAAACATCTTTCTAACAAGCTGCTGATATTTTTGCTAGATTATAAGAAACTAATTAAAAGTTGTCTACAAATAACTACTTGTTTCAAGATGAGTATCTACTTACTGAAGAAGCTGTGGGCGAGTAGAAAGAACACTGGACTTCAAAGCAGAAAATCTGAATTTTAATTCAGACTTCATTACTCTTGTGAACAATCTTGAGCAACTTACTAATGAGGTTCAGAGGTGTGCCAAGAAGGATCCAAGGACGTGCCTTCTGTTTTGTAGATACAGTGGAAAGGGAAGACAGGCACACCCATTAGTTTAAGTATTGTCTATGGCTGCTTTCACAAGTCAGCAGCAGAGTTGAGTAGTTGTGACAGAGACTCAGTAGTCTACAATGTCTAAAGCAATTACTCTCTATACCTGTATAGAAATTTACTGACCATAGCATTAGAGTTTTAGCTTCTTCATCAATATATAGGAATGACAATGCTCGCTTCACAGGGATGTTGCCAGGACACTTACTAGGGTATATGCACGTGAACATCTTTAGTACGGTGCTTAGCACATAGCCATTGTTCAGTTGGAATATAAAATTTCATCCCTGTTGTTAACTTAACACTGAGCTATTCCCTTTTGAACCTTTTTTTAAAAAAATAAGGTGAAACAATTAAATGTCAAAATGTAAAAATTCACATTTTTCATTTAAAAATACTGACATTTGTTTAGCTTTCATGACTTTGTCAAACACTATAACTTTTATGCACCTTTATAAATAAAATAACAAGAAGAGATTTTAAATAAATGTTGTTGCCTTGATCCAGTGCTGACCTCACAGACTTTATGCAAATAGAAAGGTGACAAAGTATTTTAATTTTTTGAGTGGCAAATATCACAATTTTCTTGTTTTCATCAGTGAATCAGTCATGATTATCGGTGATTCTTTCATAAATGATACTTCTAGGATATAGGATTTTTTAAAACAATTTCTTGCTTGATGTTTAGAAATATATTGCATGAAAATTAACTGATAATTTAGAAACAAAAATAGGCATGGATAATCTACATAACACATTGTTCCAGTACTGCCTCCTGTGCTTAGCTACTCACGTCAATTATGGCAGGTTGGTAAATGAGGAGAGATAAGTCACCGGGAGGTCTACTGTGAACATCAGCCTACATTGCAGTAAAATATAAGAATGTTACTGAGAATATCCTGTTTGATCTTAGGACAGCAGTCTTTGCATTTACCCTGATAAGGTGCTGCTTCTACATTATGAGCCCAGTGCATTGAGGAACTGCTCAGGTTTCCATCTGGTGGAATGCTCAGAACCAACTTGTGAGTCGGTCATAGCAATCGTATGGATCCTAATGATGCACATTTTACATTTTAACATTATTCCTAGTTGTATTTTACGTCCTTTGTGTCTTCCTCTGGCTCTGCTTTTACTTATGCTATCTAAGTATGTGCAAGCCGCATTCAATCTTTTCTAGAACAAGACTTGGTATAAATAGATGGGTAATAAGGAAGCAAGTGGGTATATTCCAGAGAGTGCTAGTATTTCTATTTGGTTCTCTCCTTGAAATACATTATAAATAACACACACAAAAATGACTTACAACTTACAGGTTGACACATCTTATGATATAAAGAGAAAGATTTAGTTATTATATTACTTGCTTGGATCCCTACCCATACAAAAAGTTGAAATAATTTTGGCTGTCTCTGTTTTCTAAAATAAGCTTGTGATTTAAATACCAATTTTTTTAAATATCAAAAAAAGAAGATTATTATCTGTAAGCCACTTGATCACACTGATTTTATTCTTTAACAAAGATTATTGGAATTAATTGCATTTGTAAAAGCTATTTATGTGGGACTATAAAAATTTATTTTTATTACATGAGAAATCTATCATTAATTAAACTAATCAGGTATTTTATAAGGAGCAAAGACATTACTTAGGGCTAACATCTAGTCAACAGGAGTTGGAGATTGCCATCAGTTAAAATAGAGTTCTGACATCAGAAACCGTGTGATTGTTAATAACAACAACAAAAATATCCTTGTACTTATTCACATTCTACTTGCTATTTCACTTCTTCTTCCTTTTATTCAGCCTGCTTGCCTGTCAAGAATTATTTTCTCACCTATCCTTCTAAACTCAATGAGACATTCTCTTATACAGAACCCTCCCTGATAACCCAGGTTGAATGAAATGTTCTTCATTGGTTCTCACACTACTTTGTACCTTCCTCCATAGTTCTTTGATCATGTGGACCATACCTTATTTTATGCTCCTAGGCACCAACTACTTTAGTTGTTAAAAAAATTTATAGAGTACAACTAAACTGAATGAGGCAAGTAATAAGAAATCAGAGAGCATGAAGGCATTATATATACCATGGATTACGTACTCAGATACCCACACAGTTCAACAGAGGGTATAAATAAATAAGCACACGCTCTGTATGAGACAGCTACTCCAATCCACACAATTGTTACCATATGGGATTGCAGCCCCCTGTTGCCAGGTTTGAGGTTTTGGAGAAGGGAGAAGTTTCAGTTTTTATGTAAATACTGCTATCTTAAATCTTAGTGGCAATAAACACGGTTTTAAAGATTCCCTTTGGCCAAACAAAAGCTAGATGTTTCCAGTGGCTTGTGTCTCTGCTGTGATATTTCAACTACGGTGTTGTTGTTGTTGTTGTTGTTGTTGTTTGCTACAAATTATAAAAAAGAAACTCTAGATAACTGAGACAAAAAAAAAAGAAAAGAAAAAGAAGAAAACATATTGGAAGGATATGAGAGCAGTAGTCCTAGATGTATCAGATGAACAGTTAAATAACCAGATTTGAGGCTGCACAGAGCCTGACTGGGTTGTGCTGGGGAATCTGGAGGCAAAAACTAATATAAAATGCATAATTTTCTGCACACTATACTGTACACCTGAAACTAATACAAAATAATATTGAATATAAACTATAACTGAAAAATAAAATAAAGAAAATGCAAAAAAGTTTGGGGAAAGGAATATCAGCAACACTTGTGTCCCAGTCCCAATTTTGGGATTTGGAAGGAGATTGTATCCCAGGATATACCCATGCACATGGGTGTGGCAGAAGCACAGAAGACAAAAGAGAAGTTACACAAAATAAAGAAGTTATACTTGTCACAAATAACAACAATAAAAACCAATGGAGAGAGGAGTAGCTGGACTCCAGTAGGCTTCTGTCGGTGCCAAGCAGCTATGACTTGAATTACTGGTTAGGCTTGTCATAATTAGCAAATAAAATATAGAACACATGGTTAACATGCAATTTTGATAAATAACCAATTTTAGTATAAGTATGTCCTGGGCACTATTTTATTTTAGCAATCCTATAGCTGGGAGTCAGAGTCTGACTTGCATAATTTGGGTCAAACATTTATCCTTAGTTTCTTGTGTGAACCATCCAGGAACATTGCAAGTGATGGAGGAAGGACAGAATTCTAAAACAGGAATGGTAGGATGTCAACATGTACTATTCTATCTGTTATCTATCTGTCTATCTGTCCATCATAATATATGTTTATCTTTAAATTTTTACATACACATTTGATAGGATAATATTAAAATATTTTTAAAATTTTGGTAAGTCTGGAGAAGGGTTTTCTGCTGTGCTGCAAGGTATCTGTTTAGTTGGGGGGGTTGCAGGGAGGAGCTCCGGGGTCCCACAGATAAGGAGGCACAGGGAGCTCTTGGTGGCAGCAGTTGATTGTTCAATATAAAAGTATTGGGCTGGCAAAAAAGACTGCTTAGTTTTTTCCATAAAATAAGTGACACATTTTTCATTTTCACTAATAATTTTATTGATTGGGATATTTTGAGTATGTTGGCTATCTCCCGCTATTGACTTCTGGTAGGCAGAGGTCAGAGGCGCTCCTAAACATTTTCCAATGCATAAGACAGCCCCACAGCAAAGCATTATTTGGCCAAAATGTCAATAGTACCAAGAACTTCACAAGCCACTTTTGACACGTTCAAATGGTCACCCTTTCATACACTGAACAAATATTTTTTTGCATTTCAGTTGCATTTTTACCTTTCTTGAAACAATAAAGCATAATACACCATAAGTATTGTGTATTTTCTCCCACCATCAATATTAAAATGGCTGCACAAAAATTCACCAATTTTGATAAGTTTTCTTTAATGCATGCTGATATGAGAGCTGTCACAAAACAATCTAACAAAATTATTTCAAATGAAGTTAAGGACCACTAAGCACTACTAGAGCCATCATACAGAAAAAAACTAAACAAACTTTTTGGCCAGCCCAGTATTAGATGGCACAAGGGTCAGTATTAAGAAAGCAATTATCTTTGTCTAGAAAAATACCTTGATAGAATATTGTGATAAAGCTTGGGAGCTGTTATTAAATAATGAAGAAAGAAAAGGCTAAAATATTCTGTGTGAGAAGTGAATATGAAGTTGAATTTGTGCCAAGGAAAAAATTAGAAGGCAGATGAATTAAAAATAGAGGATACACATAGTTATTGGCTGGAATCTGAGGAGAAGGGTAGACTGTGAGGACCCCCTGATGGCATGGCAGTTGAAGGACTTTTAAATGGGAATATTTGATATTAAAATTTAAATTGGTTGTTGTGCTAAAGTAGCATAAAAATGCCTTATGAGAGCAGTTTGAGAGAAACAATATGAAAGGTGGTATGTTCTGTGTCTGGCTTAGTGCAGATAAGAAAGAACAGTCACAAGCAGTGAAATGTGAGTGTGAGAGCTCATGGGTACAGAAATTAAGAATGTGGCACCAGAGAAAATAGGAGCTGTCAAGACTCCCTTTGAAATTCATGTGTATGGAAGGAGAAAGAATCCAATGTTTTATAAAAATTTAATTATCCAAGTGCGGGGTGATTTCAGCTGACATTTGATCTGTAGGTACAACCCAGAATGGATACTTTTTATTGGGAAGTTGTAGCTTGTATATTAACCACCAAGTCTGTCTAAGGTTGGTCAACATCACTGTTGTCAGGGGTGGTTGACTGTGTCTCAGTCTGTTCTGGTTCCCACTGTCTTCTCCTGTGTCACGCTTCTCATTTCAAGTCCTGTGTTGCTCAGATCTTTCTTGTAAGTTGTACAGGTTCTTTGTTGCCCTCTGTATTCACCAGGAGTCTAGTAATTATGGTCCAAGGGCTTTCTAAGGTAATTGAGAGATACTGTCTGCTCCTGTTATTGCTGTTACTATTCATATTATTTCTATAATATTCTTTAATTTTCCCTTATATACCTGCATGTTCCACATGGTGCTAATGCTGCTGTGAACAGGAACCAGTTCTGCCCTTTCTGCAGCTCTGAGTGAGATCGCAGGCTCCTGGGGCAAACCGCCTGGATGAAATCTTGGCTCCACCACTTATTACTGAGTTGCTGGACCCATCCCTGCTTTGATGGACCCCTCTTATAACAGATTTAATAGGGTTCATATTTTAATAAAATTCCTGTTATAATTTGGCCTCAGAACCATAGAATTGAATTAATGTGATCGTTGATTTATGACCTCTTGTTATTATTGCCCCATTCAAGGTCATTTTTTAACCACGTCTGTAGGATGAGTACCTATGAAACCACCAGAAGCACAAAACTGGAGCACCAATCACAGCTAATACTGTACATAGGCTTCAGCCCCACAGCCACTTTAAATGCAAAGACATTCTCGAGGCAGATATTGGAATCAGAAGGCTCCAAGGTTGTCAAACCTGGATGTTAATTTGATATTAAATCTTCTCTCCCCACACTCCTCTCCCAGCCTGTACCATATGCATGGGGGAAAGACCACTTCATCTTTGCCTCCCTCCTCTGATCTGTTAACTGCAAGGGAGAGGTGTGAGGGTGACATAAGTCACCAGGACAAAGTAGGAGATGGGGGAGGACACCCACAAATGTCCTCATCTATAAAAAAATCTTCAGGGTAAATGATATAAAAATGCTGTGCTATTCTTTTCCCCATGGGAAATTGAGTATGTGTTTTGGAAGGTTCTTACTATATCTCCAGTTGGATCTCCCATAATGTAGCAGTGGCTTTCCTTTAGCTGGTCACTTCATTCATTCATTAATTTATTAATACCCATTAATCAATGCATTGCTATATTAAATTATTAAATATTAAATACAATAATTTCTAAAGTTAATAAATATGCATTGAATATTGGTTCTAGCCACTAGGACAAGCACTAATGTAGAGACTAGGAAAACGGTGTGATCCAAACAGACACAAATTTCTGTATCTTCCAGGTCAATCCTCGCTCTATCCTGTTTCACAGAAAAAAAAATCACGCAGTTTTTGATCTAACTTCCGGGAGGGTACAGCCACTTTCAGCAAGCTGCAGAAACTTACCTCAGCCCAACCATCACAGCAGCTCCTGGGCCTGTATCTAAGCTGTTTTTGAGATTTCCAGACAAAGGTCATATCTCAGTCCCCTATGTCCTCAATCACAAAGGTTCTCTGAGTTGTCCTGGTGAACACCTTTCCCCAAACCTTCCTCAACGATAGGCTTGTTTTGAAGGGGCTGGATCCACCCGCTACTCTTACATGAAAGAACAGGAGTTGGGGCTCAAGGGATGGGTTTTGCCAAAGAAATTTCTTCACAAAATCTTCCTCACTGGTACTCTTCTGGCACTCTCATTCATCACCTCTGTGTGGATAAGATTTTGTTTTTAGTGCTGGAAAACCAGCTTCCTGCTGGCTGGCTATTTCCTAAGAATTTCTGCATAGGGTCAATCCCTCAAGCACCCTTGGATTTTTTTGCAGTATTTTTGGCTTGCACCTCAAACCAGAATACCTGGGTTTCAATTGGAATCTGAGACCCATGACGATAGCTGTGAGACATTGATGAGTTACTTGGCCTGTCTTTGCCTCAGTTTCTTCATATATAGGATGCAGTTTCTGAAAAGCTCTTAGAAGACTGCTTGGCCCATTGTAAACCATTGTGATTTTATAGCCTTTCTCTGCACCTCAGCTGAATCTTCCAAATTAGCATCCTTTCTTCTGTTTCCTTTAACCTCTTTTATTCTCCTGCCCTTACACTGATTGGGATTCAGATTCCTCCAAGTCACTCATCTATACCTAGGTACCTGCTGATGATTACATTCTTTCACACATAAAAGCTTTTCCTCTTTTTTTGCTCACTATATATGGCTTACATAATTATGAAAAATGAGTCTCCTTCATCAAATTTGCCTAAACTTGTCTTTGGAAAAGCAACTTTTAAACTATTGCCAGACAAGGAAGAAAGTATGATAATCATTATTCTTTTTTAGTGACACCTAGAAATTAGAGCTCTCTGGAAGAGAAATTTAGTAGTAACTTTCAGAGCTAGTTTCTTTATTTTGTCTCTTAAGTAGGTAGTTCTTCGGTGGTAGTGAGTGACTCCTTTGAGTTTAAGGTAATAATTTCTTATGATGTTAATGATCGTTGTGAATAATGTTCCATTCTCAATTTGTGACACATTCAAGGAAAACTATCTGTATTTAATTGCTTTTTCTCTGATTTTTCAAGGGTTATAATAGTTAAATTCTGAGCTGACAATAAAATCATTAGAATCACAATTCAAATAATGTGAAATTGGACCATTGATTTCTTGATGTAAGACCTCTGAAATGGCAAAGTAACAAAATTCAACATTTTATCATCATACTAGATTTTCATTGCCAGAAAAGTTTGAATTTTTCCTCACTGAAGGTCATGGAATCTTTGAATATTCTCCACTGGAGATGAAGCCAGGTAGTAATTCACAAAACTTTAGTTCAGTTCGTGAGCAGAAAAATTCCCAGTTCTAAACAAAGTAGGAAAACAGCTCCGGTAAGGAATTAGAACCTCATACTTCTTTTTTTAAAATCCTCACCTGAGGACATGTTTCAATTGATGTGTGTGTGTGTGTGTGTGTGTGTGTGTGTGTGTGTGTGTGTGTGAGAGAGAGAGAGGGAGAGAGAGAGAGAGAGAGAGAGAGAGAAACATCTATGTGAGAAAGAAACATTCATTGGTTGCCTCCCACACATGCCCTGACCAAGGATCAAGCCCTCATCCTAGGTAAATGTCCAGACCAGCAATGCGATGAGCAACCTTTCAGTGCCTGGAACAATGCTCCAACCAACGGACCGTGTGGCCAGGGAAAGAACCTCATAATTTCAGCCAAAAGTGATTAAAGCTGTTTTTGTGGAATGGTACTGAAAAAAAATGTTTAGCTGAAACATTTTTTTCTGGATTGGTTTTATTGACCAAATAACTGGTTTTATGAATTCTTCCTTTTCTGTTTATTTTAATTTAGTTTACTGTTTGAATTAATCAAATCTCTCAGCTGTTTCAGCACCATAAATATCAATGATTCCTGAATGTATTCCACGATATGCTGGTCCTTTGGGTTACCATTCATTCAATGCTTATTTATTGAGCACCTCTTATGTGATAATTACTGGAGATAAAGAGGCAAAGGAAACAGAAAAGATCTCTGCTCACAGAGTTTACATTCTAGTAGAGAAGAGCAGTAATGTAACAAACAAGTAATTCCATAATATCATGTAGTGAATAGCACTGCAAAGAAAAATAAGATAATGTAAGGGGCTAAACAGTAGATTAGAAGCCTATTGTTCTATATACAATGTTTTTAAAAGAAAGGTAGAAGTTTTCTGAGACAGTGACCTCTGAGCAGAGATCAGAATAGGGTGAGGGGGAAAGGCATAGAGCGACCTGGGGAAGAATAAGCCAGGCAAACGTATAGCAGTGGGAGTAAAACTAAGGCGAAAGAGCTCTTGGAATATTCTGGAAACAGAAAGATGGTCAATGTGGCCCAAGGAGGCATATATAAAGCAGATACTGATAGAAGTGACAGAGCAGAAGATAAAGAGCTCGGTCAGGACTGTGTTTTTCATGTTGAGTTGATGTGAAGACATTGGAGAATTTACAGCAAGCGGGGGTGACATGATTTGTGCTTTTAAAAACATCTTTGATCACAAAATGGAGAATACGTAGGTTGAGAGTGAGTGGTAGAATATTAACAGTATTTTTTTCTTAAGGCTTCTGTGGTCAAACAAGTTTTGGAAACACTACATGAAACAAAGGTAAGTATGAAGGGATTTTCTTTTAGAGCCTTAATAGGCTGACGTGTTTTGTATATCTTAAACAGAGTGATGGAATAGGCAACGCTCCCAACTTTACCTGCAGAAATGTTTTCAGGAGCCTTCCTTCAAGGTTGGTATTCACACACCTCAGGCAGGGTCCTGTTGATGTGGACACTACCTCATTGAACACCGTCTCTCCTCTGAGACACGCTGGCAGTTTCAAACAGAGCTGGGAGAGAAGTCGTCGGCCGCAGTCCCCCTCTTTTCTTCTGTGACATTACTTCCTGACCCTGGGGAGATGGTTTCCTATTTTTAGGAAGGCATTGTTAGAGTAGAATTTTTCAGAGTCCTGGGTTGAGAATCTGAGTATAATTCAAAATCCTTATGCCCTTGGTCTATGCCATTAGTGTCCAGCTTTTGATTAAATATCCACATTTCTTCATTCACCAGATGAAAGAGGTGCATCACAGATTCTTGCACATCACTAGAAAGGTAAGTCAGGCCTCTTATGGAACAGCTAGAGTTGAACGGGCAGGGGAACCCTGCGTGTGTCAAGAGAAATGTTATGCCCTTTTGGGTAGAATGTTATCCCAGAGACAAAGGTATTCATAGCAGGAGCACTCTCATTATTTTAAAATTGGTTCTTTAGTAATAAAAGGAGTGGAAACCTTAGATTTTTCTTACCTCCATGACATGAGGTGTGTGTTTCTTAATCATCAATGGAAGCAAATTTAACATGTAACTATGTCATTGGTCATCACAGTTGAATGCCCCTGAGCAGATCATGGAAATTTTCTACCAACTTCCCCTAGAAACTGGCTAAATTAAAATGTTTTAAAAGTTATTTGTCAAATCTTTGGGGAGGAAAAGCTTTCAAAAGGCTGTTTGTAAAGTAGGTAGTATGTAGTTGTTCTATCTAAAAACATTTGCTTATGGAGTTTTTGGGTTTGCTTTGTAGGATGTTTGGTCACATAGGAAACTAAAAGGGAGCACAGATGTGTGAGGGGTGGAGTGAAAGAACCGTGCGCTCAGTGAGGCTTCTCGCTTTTCCTCAAGAAGGAGGGAGAGTGTAGAGCAAATGGAAGGCACACCATACTCCAGTGCAATGGCTTTGGAATCAGGCAATCTGGCTGGAATCCCAACTTTGTTACTTCCTAGATGTATGGCTACCAGTTGTTATTTACATTCTGAGCTTCTGTTTTCCCCTTCTAATAAGAAGATATTAATAGCTGCTTGATGGAACGGTCATGAAGACAAAACAAGATGATATATGTGCGACTCATTTGTCCCTATCCCTGGGTAGAGTGTTTATTTTGGCCAGTGTGTCAAATTTGAAGCAGAACTTGGCTGCTTACGTTTATAGAAAGAACCCAACTCCAAAAGATTATTGAATAATGTGTGCTTTACTGAATAATTTTAGGGAAAGTTTGAGGTGGGCATTCACATGGCATAAGATACAGCATTTCACTCCCAATTGTGCAATTAGTGGGTAGCGACTGCTAATTGTAACACTGTATCTATGCACCTCACCTTCCTTTTAGCAACAGAAGCCTCCAAGTTTTAGCTGAGAATGTGGCTGCCCAGCTGGAAATGACATATTTTGGCCTCTCTTTCTTTCAGGGGTGATCAAGTAACCAAGTCACAAAGGGTATGAACTACAATGGTGTGTGTGCTGCCCAGTCATCTTCTCACACTTAAAGCTGCTTGACCTGGATATTTTCCCATTTCTTGTGGTCTGAAGATTACTGATAACTGAAACAACTTTAGAAATCACACATTCTCAACTATTCATCCTTGAACTATGACCTGCTAGCAAAATAAACTATCTCATTTAAGCCACTACATTTTGAGGTCATTTTTAGAGTAGCTTGCTCTGTACTCTAATGATGCATAGACCAGTTCTCAGCCTCAGATTCCCTCCCCTCCCCTTCCCTCC